>SNQJ01S0024517.1:0-40955 GCA_010110895.2 Picea sitchensis | reverse complement strand
TAAGGAGTAAAGTCATCCATAAAAATTTCCATAGAGTCATTAAGCATATCAAAAAAGATTCCTATAACTGCTCTTTGGAAGGTTGTTGGTGCATTACATAGTCCAAATGGGAGAACTCTATAAGCAAAGGCTCCCCAAGGGCTAGTAAAAGTAGTTTTGTCTTGATCTTGGGGTGCAATTTTGATCTGGTTATACCCACTGAAACCATCTAAAAATGAGAAAAAAATTTCCCTGACAAACTATCTAACACCTGATCAATGAATGGTAATGGAAAGTGATCTTTTTGAGTAGCTTTATTTAAGGCTCTGTAATCCACACATACTCTCCATTTCCCCTTTTTCTTAAGAACTATTACCAATGGGGAAACCCATTCACTGTCTGATATAGGATAGATAAACCTTGCATCAAGCAATTTTTGAAGTTCTTCTTTAAGGATTTCTCTCAAATTAGGGTTCATTCGTCGTTGATGTTGGCAAATCGGTCGACAATATTCCTTAATATATATTCTATGAGTACATAATTCGAGAGAGATTCCTTTCATATCTGTATAGTCCCATGCGAATGCTTCTTTATTTTCCAGAAGTAACTTCATTAATTGTTGTGTTTCAGCATCTGTCATATTAGGGTTTATATTTAGTGTTTTACCAGGTTCAATTTCTACTGGTATGCTTTTAGAAGAGATGGTGGCAGATGTTTGAGGTGGGTTTTCAGAGTTAAGGTTTTCCTGATTATCTGACTCCAACAGTGCAACTAGTTGGTTGTGAGTTTATGGAGTCACAGATGAGGGTTCACAGATAAAATTATTAATTACTTCATTCTCAGTAGCATCTTTAAGTCTTAAGGCCTGTCTGATAGTCAAGATGGGTTGAGTAGGTTTATCATCGAAGTCTACCCATACAGAATTATCATTATTAATCAGGGGTGTAGCATGAGGGTAGAGGGTGAGCTGTTTAGTTTCGTAACCATTGGAAATTGTCATTGAACCTGATCTACAGCTGATAAAAGCATCTGTTGTGGCTAGCCAGGACCTGCCCAAAATTAGAGGGTGGCCCCCAAACTTTGTTTTAGGTTGTAGTACCACAAATTCAGCTGGATAATTCCAGGACTCCACTTAGATAATGAGGTCTTCAATGACTCCCTCTGGTTTAATTGTGGATCAGTCAACTAATTCTAGGATAGTTGGGGTGTCTCTGACTTCATTTTGCAGTTGTAGCAGCTGTAAGGTTTCCAAAGTCATGATATTGATAGCGGCACCTAAGTCTACCAGGAGTCGAGGAATTATCATTTTTCAAACTTGTACTGAGACAGTAGGGTGGACGGGATCACCATATTTAACTGGGGGGGCTTTACCTGACATTAGTGCAGACAAGTCACCCATAACATGGACTGTGAGGGGATCCTTAATTTTCCTACCAGGCTTCTTAACACAAATGTCTCGCATAGTCCTGGCATAGATTGGTACATCTCAAAGTTCTTGTAGTAGAGGAATTTTGACATAAAGATTTTGTAATTCCCCTAGAAGATTGAAAGTTGGTGTCTTAAGCGTTTTAGTCAAAGCTAAACACTCAGGAAATGGTGGTTTTGTTGTTTCAGCAACATTGTTAGAGGATGATTGTACCTCTTTAGGTACATCATGCTCTTTTGTTTCCTCTTTATCAGAAGAGGTAACATCGGCTATGATAGGTTATACTATTCTCCTAGATCGTAAAAGAATATCATTGCATTGTGCAGGGAGAAGAGAAAATGTAGGCAGGTTATGAATATCAATGCACTGCACATATTTATTATTGGGGTTGGGGTTAGGTTGTACAGGTAGCTAGGGTCTCATCATTTGATTTTTTGGTGGAGTACCTGATGGTAAGGAGGGTGGTTGCATAAATTGTAATTGAGGTAGTTGATTTGGGAAGGGGGGTTGTTGTCCTCTCCAATTTGGATTCCATTGGTTCTGATATAGTTGTTGTTTCTATGGAGGCCAAGGAGTCCACATTGACAGATCAACAAAGGGTGGGTTAGTTTGTTGCATGGGTGGGTAATTCATTTTATTTGGATATTGCATTTGATTATAGGGAGGGTAACTCATTTGATTGAAAGAAGGATAATTATTCCAACGATTAGAAGATGTAAATGGCATGTTAGGATTCATACCTTGTCCCCGCGGTTGCCATTGCCTTCTCTGTGTCAACAGATAGATAGCTTCAGCTTCTTCGTCCGTTGGTTGTAATGCTGCATTGATCCCTGGTAAAGATGGACATTGTTGAGTTTCATGATCTTTATCATAGATGGTGCAGATTGACTTTTTTTCCAATGGACATTCCCTTTGTGGGTGCTTCTCTCTGCATTGAGAACAAAATATGGACAGGGTTGCTTTTGCTTCTGCTTGCTTCTTTTGAATCTGCAGGGTGTCAATTTGTGAGGCAAAAGAGTTCAACATTTCAGTTTTAAAACCTTCAAGTAAATTACCTATTTCGGCTCTTGCTGCTCCCCCACTGGCTGATTTTTGGACTCTTGAAAATGTGGTGTCCCTGCTATTTGGCCTATTTCTTAAAGCTCCTCTTGAACATCTTTTGCATAGGTTAACAATTTCATTGTATAATTCCTTAGATATGTCCCCTTTTACAAGCATGTTCAACATATCTAAATAGTCATCCCTTACTGTTTTTAATAATATGGTTTTAAGAATATCTTTACTTACATTGGGGTGAATGGATCTTTGTAGATTATACTGTACCCTTTCTACAAAGTACTCTAGATTTTCATCCTCTTTCTGCATCATCTTAAATAGTTCCTCCCTTTTTTCTTTTGTTCGGCAATAGTCCTGGTATTTGTTTAGAAATTTTTGTTTCATTTGGTCCCATGTGTTGATTACATGGCCTCCAAGACTCATGAACCATCTTAGTGCATTTCCTTTCAATGTTGCTAGAAATAGTTTTAATTTTTGAGCATTGGAAATATAATCATAACTTTTGCATAATATATCAAACTCAAAAAGGAACTCATCAGGATCTTCTGAAGACAACCCATGAAAGTTAGGTAGCGCTGAGAGTGGAATGTTCTTCATGGGGGATACTCCTCTAGGAAGATCACCAATAGGAAATCCTAATGTGGAGAAAGAGTTTTCATCATTTACCTCTCCTTCAGGACCTGCCTGTTCTTCATAATGCAATTCTTCATTGTACTCATCCATGTTTTCTTATGTCTTCTCCCCTGTTGCGCTTGCTCTGTCCTCAATGTTTCCTGCTAGTTTTTGGACTGTCTCAGGACTCCAAACTTCTTTCCCCGTTTAAAAATTGTCTTGAAATGAAGGCTGGGATTTTTTCTTCCGAAGGTTTGGTCATTCAACAGCAGATTCAG
This sequence comes from Picea sitchensis, assembly GCA_010110895.2. Lineage (NCBI taxonomy): Eukaryota > Viridiplantae > Streptophyta > Pinopsida > Pinales > Pinaceae > Picea > Picea sitchensis. The sequence continues at coordinate 37,604 of SNQJ01S0024517.1, read as the reverse complement.
ACTTTGATATAATCTCGTCAATATAAGTCTTTCTTCCTCCTCTTCCTCTGCCCCTGCCACCTATAGGTTCAGTGTCTTTGGGGTGTCCGTGTCCTCTCATGCAATCTTTGTATCTGAAAAATCATAAGTGCTTTTGAAATCTATAATTACCTCCCCCGGCAACGGCACCAAAAAATTGGTCACTATAATTGCTTATTTAACTAAATGATCAAGTGCTACATAAATTGTCAACCCAGGGAAGTGTGTTTATTTCAAAGGTAACCACACACTATATATGCTCAATCCCAAAAGCAACTTAGAGTTGTAGTAAAAACATATTAATCACAATTTGCCTTGAACAAATTGAAGTTCTAACTTGAATTACAGGAAAGCAACCTACCTATTGCAGAGCTCAAAGTTTAATAAATGATTAATTGAAGAATTCTAGATTACATTAAAACAACAACAAGATACTGTAACAGGAAAGACCAACTATTCTGTAACCAGAGAACATGACCCTATTCCCAAAGAAGGAATCTTCAGCACATGTTTCCGATCATCACACTTCATGAACTCATTGCTTAACTAAAATAATTGACACACACACTGAAGGCTAACTATCTCTTAACAGAGAATAGGACCCTATTTCTTAGGTAAGAAACTTCAACACCTGTTTTTGATTTGCACACTTTCATGAACTCATTAAAATAATTGACATGCACTGAAGGCTAACTATCTCTAACAGAGAACAAGACCCTATTTCCTAGGCAGGAAACTTCAACACCTGTTTCTGATTTGCACACTTTCATGAACTCATTAAAATAATTGACATGCACTGAAGGCTAACTATCTCTAACAGAGAAGAGGACCCTATTCCTGAAGAAGGAACCTTCAGCACCTATCCCTGACTATCAAGATTTCATGAATTCACCAAGCAGGATTGCTAACTAGAATGATTAACTATTACCCAAGCGTGAATTGTATGAAAACAATGTAACAATCGGGAAAGCAGAGTTCAGCAAGACAGAGTTTAGTAAAGTAGTGTTTTAGAAAAACAAAGTTTAGTAAAGTAGTGTTTCAGCAAAATAGAATTGAATCAAGGCATAAACAAAAATCACACTTAACACACTACAAAGCTAACGGGTGAATCTTGTGAAGAAGGTGGGCCCTCCCTTCTCACAAGATTCCCCTGAAATGAAAGGGCTAAAGAGAAATGCTCAGAACAGTCTTTTATTCATCTGTCAATGTATCATATTACAATCTGGAATGAAGTACGTCCTTCTCTGTAAATCCTTCGCAGCAAAAAAACAGAGTGAGTTCCCTCGAATGATGATTTCCTCTTATTTAAAGAGGAGGATCCCTTCGATACAATTTAATCAACTAATTATAGGTGTACATCTGAGTCCTATTCTTAGTTAGATCGACTTTCTAAACTGGAATAGGATATCCTAGTCTCCCACAACAGAATGCTATTACAAGTGTTGAGTGAGGTGTTGTTGTTGTGGCTGGAGTAACAACTTCTTTATTTGTTTCTTATTATTGTTGTTGTATGTTGTTTCAGCATCGCAAATCGTGGGTTGTTTCAGCCACGGGATTTGCGTTCTGACTGTTTCAGCACTTCTCAGGCAGCAGTGATGGTTGATGCTATATCACGGTGCGGCTATTGTAGTCAATCTGTGTGAGTTGTTGTTCAGCATCGTTGACCACGGACTATGTAACAACTTCCTCTGTGTTTCAGCATCGTTGACCATGGACTGTGTAGCAGTTTCTTCTATGTTTTAGCATCGTTGACCATGGACTGTGTAACAACTTCTTCTGTGTTTCAACATCCTTGACCATGGACTGTGTAACAGCTTCTGTGAGTTGGTGTTTCAACATCGTATTCCACAGACTGTGTAACAACTTCTTGTTGTTTCAACAACAGGCCTCAATGCTAATCTGTAGTTCAAACTGTTTCAAGACTTATACAATTCTGATCAATGGTCAAGTACGAGAGTAATGTAAAATTATATGCAAAACAGATTAAACATATAGCAAAGAGAAGAGACGTTGTATACCTTTGGGAAGATAGGGTAAAGTGATAATATGAGTGTAAATGTGAGTGAAACAAGAGTGTAATGGTGGCAAAAAGTGTTGGCAAAAAGGTACATTGTATGGTCCTAACAATGTAGCCATATTTGTTGATATAGTTGCCACTATGTAAAATATTTGTGGTAGTATGTTATTAACATTATCGTATATATAAATGAATATGAATATATATATATATATATATAAACTACTTTATCATTTTTACAAAGAATAACACTCTTAATACATATTTTGTCAAATATGAAAGGAAGACATTTGATACAAAAGAGTATTGGTCTCGTGACAAAAATTTGATATACATTTTTATTACCATCAGTAGATCAAAGGATCAAAATGTTACAGTTTTTGAGTTCCTTGAATACCCGAACCCCTTATCTAGATTAAACAGAAACTTAAAGAACTACATAAGTATGTCCACGAATACTTGCAAGGACTGGTGGATAAATATGGAAACTGACACAGTAAGACACGACCTGTACTTCGTGCTCCTGCTCATAGGATCGATCAATGATTTCATGATACGAAGCATCTCTTCTTATTCCCTGTCGGAATCTCTGCTAAAAACCCAATCCACAGGTCCTTTTCTTTTTCCTCACGGTCTTCTGCATTCAACTATGAATTCCCCCTAACTTAATTTCAAGCTTCAGGGTTTCCTGATCCCCAATGTCACAAGAACCACTGTCCTCTTGGATCCCCGATATCCGATGAGTCAATTCACCGATACGTGCCTTTATGTGTTAGCCCTCCTAGCTAAACTCCTGATCCACACGACCAGTTCTCATAAGACCGCAGCCTTATCTCTTTCGGGGGTTTGGGCTTCGAAATCCCGATGTGCTCCAACTTCCGTTAGCCTTCCGGGCTAGAATTTTGGTCCACACTACCTCCCCTTATATGGCCGCAGTCATACTTCTTATTGGGACTCAGGGTTTCGAAGGTTGAAGTGTATTGAACCTCTTGTCCACGGAATCCTCGATTTCCCGGATTTCTATTTCCCGATGGATGACTTTTTCGTTCGGGAAATTTATCAATTTATTCGATCTCCTCCACGTGTCCCCTCAAGATGGACAGTCCAAATCTGATCTCGCGATTTTGGAGTTTCTGATACCCTGATGACAGAAATTATCTATCAAATCAAAACCCCGGTAGCCGATATACCAATGGGTCGCTCGATCCCCACCACGTGCCTCCTCAAACGAATGACTCATATCGATTCTGGGATTTTTCCCATGGAAATCCCCGATCTCATGTCATTGTGACTCTCGATTTCACGAATGCTGATATCCCGATGGCCACGCCTCTCGTCGGGATTTTCAACTTCCTGTTCATGAAGGTAAACCTCGTGTAGCTCCTGTTAGATCTGACAACTAATGGGTAATTGGACCAAGATCCAACGGCCTAGATTCGTTCTTCTTGTACGCTTACTCCAGAGGCTAAGCCCTGCACATCTTCACCCGATCCAACAGCTGATGGGTATCTGAGGGAGATCCGACGACTGATGATCTCCTTTTCTGTGCGCTCCTCTTGCTCCTTCCTAGAAGTGGAAATCTTAACGGTCCAGAATATGTCAGCCCATCCGATGACAGCTGTGCTCCCTCCTGAACTTACACACTTTCCTTCTCAAACTTGGAAGGATTTCCAAGTTTCTCAAAGGCCTCAACCTTTGTTATGTCTCCTCTGCGAGATCCACTATCTGAGTCCTCGCCTACGCTCTTCAACGACGCTATTCCTACTGAGCTTGTTCCTTTCGAATCCTTGAAGGATTCTTCAACTCATGCGCCTCTGCAAGGTATTCACATGCACACAGTTTTGTCCCTCCTAAGCTTCTCAACCGCTCAGACCCCTAAGGGATTTTATCCTTCTTTCTTCTCCCATAGATGGAGAAATTGGATGCCCTCGTGGCTATCATTCTTCTCAAGCAACCTCTTGCTAAGTCTGTAGGGTGTTCAACAACCCTATGAATATCCCTCAGTGGATTCTTCCTTCAATTACAGAACTCAAAGAGTTCTCTTCTCCCTATCCCTATCTGCACAATGTCTCACTGCCCACCTAGCAGAGTATCTTCTCCAGAATGTCCAACAGTTCTACCCTCTGTGCACTCCTTGAACCTTCTCAATGCCCACTTGGCAGAGCTCTTCAGAATCCTTAGTGATTCTGGTTCTCCTCAAGAACTCACAGCAGAGTTCTTCTCAATGCACCACTGTACATATGCTCAATGCCCACTTGGCAGAGCTCTACAGAATTCCTCAGTGATTATGTCGGCAACTTTGTTCTTCTCCCACAACCTAGCCTCCAAGTTATTCAGCAACCTTGAGATCTTCTCCCCGAGTTGATGATTTTCAGTTTCTTGTGCCGCATCACGTCTTTTTCTGAACCCGCAGTATTCAAAAGTGCTTCAGTGCACTGGTATTCAAAGATCGCAGTACTCTGTCACGCCCTCATGGCATGAAACCTCAAAGACCTTCACCTGAAAATAAAACATACTCCTCCAAATGTAAACCTACAACATACATTCATATCATAAAATAGAACACACCAAGGCATCCACATAATACAGAAATACATGCAGGAAAAACTACTTCTGTTTATATTAATAAAAGTGCCTCTTTACAAAGGTGTTCCTGAGCACGGCCTGTAAAAAGGCCTCGACTCCTTATTTTCTGCTCTCTAGTCACAAACTCTCTTCTCTATGCTAGCTCTACTAACCCTCAACTCTAACTACTAAAGAGATACAATACATCTTTTACATGAGGGGGCTCTTCGAGCTCTTCCCTCCAATCTACCTACCCTATTCAATTACATTGAATGGGTTGTCTGGTCCAGCATTAGATCTAGATATAAACCTTACAAAACATTTAAGGCCTTATTATCTACAGCTTGTGCAAAGGCACGACTTCACGGCTCAACAGCCTAAGCATTAAATTACATTGAATTCATATTTCAAATGAGGTTGCGCCTCTCTTTAACACACGACCTGAATTCGCTGACGTGCCTGGATGGCTGGATGGCTGATGTGGAGAGATGATCCTACATCATACTCCTCAAATGCAAAATTTATGAGCTCCTGCTCATGAGCTTCCCATCTTAGCTGTTGAAATCCTCCTGGATCCCAAATCATTCTCTGGAGCCGTTCATCTGCTCCATTCTTTTGTTGTTGCTTCTGCTGCTGCACTGCTTCTTCCTTTTTTCTCAGCTTCTCCTCGTTGGCAGTACTTGCTGAACTTAACATTAGCCTTCCGATCTCCTCGATCGCTTCGTCCAGCTGCTCCAGTGGCTGGTCTTGTTTTTGCAGTCTTCCCAACTGCAAAATTTTTTGGCTCATGGGAAGATCACTGTGATCTCCCATTCCTTCTTCATAATCTTCCAACTTCACCTGTTGGATGTGCAGGCTCTTCACTTTCACCCTTCTCTCTAGGGATTTAATCTTCTCATACAGATTAGCCCAACTAATGTTGTCTTCTTCTTCTTCTGCAAACTCTCATGTTGCAGTCTTTTCAGTCTCCTGGCTGAAAATATTGAGCCATTCCTCAGAATGCTCATCATCCCCTTCTGCTTCTTCTGTTGTCATATTCATTGCTATAGCTTCCTTATCTTCCTGGCTGAATGCATTGAGACATTCCTCAGAATGCTCATTTTCTTCTCCTACTTGGGAAACTTCCAAAGTCTGCTCCAATTCCTCTTCTCTGACAGTCTCAATTGACTGTTCTTCTGCTGTTGTTGCACCTGCAACACAGATTTTTGCCTCCTCCTAGGCAAGTGGTAGGAATATTTGTATTCCCCCAATCATTAGAATATTTCTCATATATTCCTCTTATATCAGCAGCACCTGCTGATCTAAATCCATTTCTAAGATCACCTGCTCTGTCAGCTCTTCTGGCTGATTCCAATTCATCCGCTCATCCCTGCCCACCTAGCAATATGGGATGTGCTTACTACCCTCCTGGAAGATTATGAGATCAACTGATATTATCTTGATCAACACCCCTTGCTGAATTGAACTCACCTCTGAGTCCATGATACCTTCAGATAGTCTCGAATGCTCATCTCTGCCCACCTGGCAATTTGAGATCCTTCCACTACCCTCTTGGCAGTCTTCGAGATCCCGCAATGACCTCATTTCATTGCTCAGCTGGAAATGTGAAATTCCCTGGCTGTCCTCATGACATTCTTTGAGATCCCGCAGTGATCTCAACTCATTTCCCACCTGGAAATTGGGAATTTCTCTCTGCCCTCCTGGCAGTTCTTGAGATCTTCAGCCAATCCCAATTCATTCTCTTCACCGAGAATTTTTCCAGTCTCTGGTTCACATATCTAAACCATTTCTTCAGGTTCGTCGAGGTTTTCATCATGCCTCAACCATCGTCTTAACAACCTACACTATCTTCTAGCCATCAAATCCTTGACTAGACATTTTACCTTTGCCTTCCTCATGGGCCATTCATATACCCATCTCGGCTTGTTATTCTACTGCATCCGCAGTTCAAGATCTTCTATTCTTGCCCTGATGTTGTCAAGTTCTTTTCCCCTTTCGGCTGGGCTCATCGGCTCTGGGCTTTTCCTTTCAGTATATCTATGGCCTTTTGTAGCCATGTTGTTGTCTCTGTCTGCTCTCCTAGCAAACTTGTCATTGTCACTCTACAATCCTGAGTGCTTCAGCTTCTTCCTATAGTCCTGCTAACAGTCTTCTTGATTACTGCCTACCTGCAAACAATCGTCACAAAGTCTCCAACACTCTGTCTTCCTTTACCTTCTCGCTTCACCTGAAATATACAAGTGAAGTCCTGCTCTGATACCAACTGATGTGTATCAAAGTGCTCTTTACCTCTTATGCCTCCCTCGTCTGAAATTTACAGATAAGAATCAGGCTCTGATACCACTTGACACAGTAAGACACGACCTGTACCTCGTTCTCTTGCTCACAGGATTGATCAATCATTTCACGAGCCGAAGTGGCTCTTCCGATTCCCTGCTGGAATCTCTGTTAAAAACCCGATCCACGGGTCCTTTTCTTTGACCTCACGGTCTTCTGCATTCAACCGTGAATTCCCCCTAACTTAATTTCGGGTTTCAGGGTTTCCTGATCCCCGATGTCACGAGAACCACTATCCTCTTGGATCCTCGATCTCCGATGAGTCAATTCACCGATACGCGCCTTTACGTTTTAGCCCTCCTGGCTAAACTCCTGGTCCACACAACCAGTTCTCATAAGACCGCAACCTTATCTCTTTCGGGGGTTTGGGCTTCGAAATCCCGATGTGCTCCAACTTCCATTAGCCTTCCGGGCTAGAATTTTGGTCCACGTGACCTCCCCTTATATGACCGCATTCATACTTCTTATTGGGATTCAGGGTTTCAAAGGTTGAAGTGTATTGAACCTCTTGTCCATGGAATCCCCGATTTCCTGGATTATGATTTCCCGATGGATGACTTTTCCTTTCAGAAAATTTCCCAATTTCTTTGATCTCCTCCGCATGTCCCCTCAGGATGGATGGTCCAGATCCAATCTCGTGATTTTGGAGTTTCTGATACCCTGATGACAGAAATTCTTTGTCAACTCAAAACTCCGGTAGCCGATATACTGATGGATCGCTCGATCCCTGCCAAGGGCCTCCACAAACGGACGACTCAGATCAATTCTGGGATTTTTCCCATGGAAATCCCCGATCTCATTTCATCGTGACTCCTGATTTCACGAATGTTGATATCCTGATGGCCACACCTCTCGTCGGTATTTTCAACCTCCTGTTCGTGAAGGTAAACCTCGTGCAGCTCCTGTCAGATCCAGCGGCTGATGGGTAATTGGACCAAGATCCAATGGCCTATATCCGTTCTTCTTGTACACTTACTCTAGAGGCTAAGCTCGGTGCATCTTCACCCGATCCAATAGCTGACGGGTATTTGAGGGAGATCTGACGACTGACGATGTCCTCTTCTGTGCACTCCTGTTGCTCCTTCTTGGATGTGGAAATCTTAATAGTCTAGAATCTGTCGACCCATCTGATGGTAGCTGTGCTCCCTCCTGAACTTGCACACTTTCCTTATCAGACTTGGAAGTATTTCCTAGTTTATCAGAGGCCTCAACCTTTTTTATGTCTCCTCTTCGAGCTCCACTATCTGAGTCCTCGCCTGCACTCTTCAACAATGCTATTCCTCCTGAGCTTGCTCCTTTCGAATCCTTGAAGGATTCTTCAACTCATGCACCTCTGCAAGGTATTCACATGCACACAGTGTTGTCCCTCCTAAGCTTCTCAACTGCTCAGACCCCTAAGGGATTTTATCCTTCTTTCTTCTCCCACAGATGGAGAAATTGGATGCCCTCCTAGCTATCCTTCTACTCAAGCAACCTGTTGCTGAGTCTGCAGGGTGTTCAACAACCCTGTGAAGATCCCTCAGTGGATTCTTCCTTCAATTACAGAACTCAAAGAGTTCTCTTCTCCCTGTGCCTATCTACACAATGTCTCACTGCCCACCTGGTAGAGTATTGTCTCCAGAATGTCCAACAATTCTTCCCTCTGTGCACTCCTTGCACCTGCTTAATGCCCACTTGGCAGAGCTCTTCAGAATCCTTAGTGATTTTGGTTCTCCTCAAGAACTCACAGCAAAGTTCTTCTCAATGCACCACTGTGCATATGCTCAATGCCCACCTAGTAGAGCTCTACAGAATTCCTCAGTGATTCTGTCAGCAACTGTGTTCTTCTCCCATAGCCTAGCCTCCAAGGTATTCAGCAACCTTGAGGTCTTCTCCCCGAGTTGATGATTTTACGTTTCTTGTGCCGCAACACATCGTTGTCTGAACCCATAGTATTCAGAAGTGGTTCAATGCACTGGTATTCAGAGACCGCAGTACTCTGTCACGCCCTCATGGCATGAAACCTCAAACACCTTCACCTGAAAATCAAACATACTCCTGCAATTGTAAACCTACAACATACATCTATAGCATACATTCATATCATAAAATAGAACACACCAAGGCATCCACATAATACAGAAATACATGCAGGAAAAACTTCTTCTGTTTATATTAATAAAAGTGCCTCTTTACAAAGGTGTTCCTGAGCATTGCCTGTAACAAGGTCTTGGCTCCTTCTTTTATTCTCTCTACTCATAGACTCTCTTCTCTATGCTAGCTCTACTAACCCTCAACTCTAACTACTAAAGAGATACAATACATCTTTTACATGAGGGGGCTCTTCGAGCTCTTCCCTCCAATCTACCTACCCTATTCAATTACATTGAATGGGTTGTCTAGTCCAGCATCGGATCTAGATATTAGCCTTACAAAACATTTAAGGCCTTCTTATCTACAGCCTGCGCAAAGGCACGGCTTCACGGCTCAACAGCCTAAGCATTAAATTACATTGAATTCAGATTTAAAATGAGGTTGCGCCTCTCTTTAACACACGACCTGAATTCGCTGACGTGGCTAGCTAGCTGGATGGATGACGTGGAGAGATGCTCCTGCGTCAGAAACCAAATAACTTTTGTAGATAGGCCGCATACTTCTCCAAGTGCACGGAGTGCCTCCCAAACCTGTAACAAACATATAAATGAATTAGTAACTTACTAATGTACGAATTTATTAAATATGCATCAAATACATAATTAAAATTACTTAAATTGGGATTTGATGCTAATCTGGAGCATCCTCTTTGACTTGTGAATCCATCAATCCAATACCAAGAAGGGGAGCAGGTGCATTATTCACCTAATGGGTTCCCTCGCAAGACAAAAGGGACCCATCATCAGTTTATATACTTGCAGAATTATAAGCAGTAAAACATAAGAAAATATTTCAATTGAGAACAATAATCTTCATAACCTATAGGTTACAAGTTTGATAAAGCAAACAATTGACAAGGTAAAAGGAATACCAACAGAAACAAGAATTAGAGATATAATAGCCAACGAATTTACTTTGGAGAAGAGTTATTAAACTCCTTACATAGGGTCGAAATAATGTGAGTCAATTATTTTAAACAAACATACATTATAACACGTGAAAGTAAATAAATTTAACAATTCCACAAGTATTACCTCAAAGAAAGTGTACAAGAGAATACCCATTACGAAGAGCCAAAGAGTGTTGTAACGAATTTGTTAAAATTAAATAGAGATTGATTTGTTTAATACGCATTGATCTCTAACACAACTAAACGATATCATAGCATGCATCAACTTAACAAGAATGTAGAGTGAAATATGACTCTGTGTGAGTCTAAACTTAAATTATACAAAACAATTTAAAAGGAAATCCCTACGAGTTTGACCCCAACCATGACAAGATATCCTAGTGCAAGTAACAAGCCCAACCTATGATGAATTCTGGAAATCATAAATTTAACCCAGTAAGGATATACAATTTTTTTCTGAATGGATTGAGTATTTAACCAACATCTTATACCTCTCTCGAATGTCCACGAGATTTTTGTAGTTATAAAGAAACTCTGTTCTCTCGGTAGATGCACCCATTTTTTTTTAATCGGCACATATAATCTCATTCAAACACTATCATTTCCTTTTTTCAACAAATGAGGGTATTTTTGTCTCCTAGATTACAGAATAAATGTTAATTTCTAGAATGCAAGTTAAGCATGGATTGGCTCAAGCGAACGGATGGGGAACAGGGCTATTCGTCCATGTCTTTATCAAGCCTTCATGTTAGATAACAAGATGATAGTTATTTTTCCTTACATAGTAAGATATCTCTTATACAGTAAGCTTCCAATAAGATATGCTTACACATTAAGCTACCATTACAAAACACGACACTACACCGCTATACAGACCCAAAACTAAACAAAATCTTACAAGGGATTAGGGTTTCCAACCACGGGTGAATGGGCAGGAACCTGGAGGGTTAGAGTTTGGAAGACCGATATATTTTGAAATAAAATCATAGAACCCGAAGCAAATATTGAACTTGTACAAAGAACCCTTCAAACACAGTATCGTTATAATAGAAATGGGACAAGGAAAACATAGTATCATTATAATGGAAATGGGACATGGAAACACGTTGTACAAAGAGCCCTTCAACCCAGTATCATTATAACGAAAATAAGAAATGGAGAACACATTGTACCAAGATCCCTTCAACCCAGTATTGTTATAACTGAAATGGGAAAAGGAGAACACATTGTACAGAGATCCCTTCAACACGGTATCGTTATAACAAAGAGTGGGACATGGAGAGCACATTGTAAAGAGAACCCATCAACGATGGGTATACAGAAGGGAAACATAGACTTAAAGAAATACATTATATAGAGCTTGGCTAACACAATAATACATTGCATAAGAAATGTGTAATGTAAATAAAGATATGGGACAGAGAGATCACGTAATACAAAGAGTGTGTTCACAACAAACTCTAGGCTAAATCAAATTAGACAGAGGAGCGTATCCCTTCAACATAAATGAACCCACTATATCGAATCGACAAGCATGTGGAGTAAGATACACAAAGGGAGGGAGCTTACTGTGCACAATTCAAGAGTAATATTTGAAACGAGTGACCTCTACGTTGCGAAAGAAAACTAGCTAAGTGCCTTTGCTACCAGTTCTACCCAGAGAGCTGAGAGGAAACTAAACAACAATGGGAATCTTTGCCTATGGAGAACCGTTCTAACACCTCGTGACTACCATGCTACCATAGTCACATAACACTACCATCATGGGAGAAAAACACTACGAACAAAATTTATGGAATGAGTGCAAAGGGTAATGGCACCTCGTGCCTCACAATAGTGGAGGAGGATGGAAGGTACGCCACCCTCTCTTTTCCATGTGAAGCTAGTCTAGGTGGCAAGTTTGTAGTGGCTCCTCCCTGCAAAAATCATGAAAAATGGATATCAAAGGTGACCTACCACCATTAATGGCTACGACCAACCTAAATGACTAAGGCTAGGCTCAACTATCCTAATTGATCCTTTAATGCTTCTCGATTTATGTACATGCCACAATTTTATGGGTAATGCGTACCAGCATTACATTTAAACAGGGTTCCGACTGTATCTTCATGTTTTATTATAAGTTTTATTTCAACATGGTAGAACCACTCTATAACACTACAAATCCCTAGTGTGGAAGTTCAGACTTATTGTGTTAGGACCTAGGTCCATTCCAATGTACACTAGTGTTCAATATTTTATTTACATAAAGTGTATATAGTGTATAATGTATATGTATTTAGTTTATAAAGTACCTTGTTATATGTTTTAGAAATATAGTTAGGACTTATATGAGTGGGTTGAACAGGTTAGGCCTAGGCTATGGACCTTGACAAGCCTAACCATTATTATAAAAACATTACAATGTTAATGCTAGTAGCGACACCTAATGGAAAATAATGTATGGATCTTAAGATATCTTGCAACCCTTTTAGAATGAGTTATAACAATGATACACTTCCCCAATATATATTGACTGGCTTAACATTTAATTATGATTTTGACACAACATTTGTTAGGCATAATAGACTGTAGTTTTCGCCATTTAAAATTTTTTAAATTTCTGAAATTTGGGGTACATTATATATGGTATCATAGTTGTACATTGTAGCGCTTGGACCTGAGGGAAACACCAGAATTTTATTTTTTTTCCTTGAATAAAATCTAACAAACACATTTATTGTTACAAACAAAAAAACAATTTGTCTCTTGTGAAAATGCCAACACAGAATGAGGAAGGAGACAGACTTGAAGGGAATCCAAACCAGGAACTTCCTAAAGATGCAGAGCATAATAGTGAAGGAAGTTCAACCACTCAAGTATTGGAAACAATGTGAAACCTCATTTTGGAATTACAAGGATTTAAAGAAGATAACAAAAAGCCAAAGAAAGCACAGGAATATAAAAATCACTAGATATAAAAAGATACCTCCAGATTTATAACTACTCTAGTAATATGAAAGTCAGAATGACCATTTACAACTTAAAAGAAAAAGCTAGTATATGGTGGCAAGACCTGAAATTAGCCAAGGGATTGAAAGAAAAACAAATGGAATGGTCATAATTTAAAAAGTATTTTAGGAAGAAGTACTTATTAGAAAGTTATTACGAAAGAAAAACTAAGGAATTTTATGAATTGTGACTAGGACAAATGGTCATGGATGATCTGATAAATAGATTTATAGATTTATTGAGGTTTGTAGTGTACATAAAATAAGACAAAGTAATGATACAAACGTTCTTGAGATGTCTACCACATTTGTACAAGGACAAAATTGAATTTGACAATCCCAAGTCTTTAATTGAAGTGTTTAGAAAGGATGAGATGTGTTATGATCAGTACAAGCAGAGATTTGAAATTCTCAATGCATGGAAAGACTAGAGACATGAAAGAATGAATCAACGTAAGAAATTATTCCAACCAACACCTTTCCGTAATATGGCGAAAGGCTTCCAAAAGAAGGATTATCATTCAAATACACAGAATGTCGAAGGGGGAAATAGACCAGTTAACCTGGGAGTCAAGAAGGATGGGGATAGTCCTAGAGAACCATTGAAGTGTTGGGAGTGTGGAGAACCCCACTTGAGGAGAATTAGTCCACACTTAAATCCCACAAAAAGAACTTCAGTCCATAACCTTCAAGATACTTAAAAGTTTGGAGATATTGGTAGAAGTGTGCATAAAATCAATGCAGCTCTAGATGGAAGACAAGTAGATCATCTATCCACTATTGTGGAAGTTGAAGGTAAAATTCATACCCACAATGTCTCTATACTAATTGACCTGGGAGCTAGTTTGAGTTATATTACTCCATCTTTATTTGAATTGAACAAGTTAAAGAAGGTAAATAATCCTAAGTCCTAGTTAGTACAATTAGCAAAAGGGACCGAAAGAAAGGTAACATATTTTATTTCTGACTGTGAACTAAGCATAAATGGTCAAAGTAAAAATTTAAATCTGAACATATTACCTTTGGGGTATTATGATTTAATCATTGGAATGGATTGGTTACAAAAACACAAAGTGATATTAAACTGTTACGAAAAGTCGTTTGTGTAGAGAGATGAAAATAACACAGTTAGAACGATACAAAGAATCAAAAAACCAGTTTTTGTTAGACAAATATCAACGATACAATTTAAAAAAAGTATGAAAAAAGGTTGCCAAATTTATGTTGTACAAGTAACTAGCCTCCCAAGGGAAGAAAGAAAAATAAGTTTAGAAGACTTTACAGTCCTATGTGGGTTCAAAGATGTATCTGTAGATGAAATACCAGAACTACCTCCAAGGAGAGAGATAGATTTTTCTATCGACCTACTACCTGGATCTACCCTGATATCCAAGGAGCCTTATAGAATGAGCCTACCTGAATTAACAGAACTGAAAATTCAGTTACAAGAATTACTTGATAAGGACTATATCAGACCAAGTGTTTCACCTTGGGGAGGACCATTTTATTTGTTAATAATAAATATGGGACTTTGAGACTGTGTATGAACTATCAACAACTTATAAAAATGACGATTAAGAATAAGTATCCCTTGCATAGAATTAATGATCTCTTTCACCAAGTTGGAGGAGCAAAGATATTCTCTAAGGTAGATTTAAGGTCTGTTTATCTCCAAGTCATAATAAAGGATGAAGATATAAATAAAACAACTTTTAGAACACGTTATGGACACTTTGAGTTTGTCGTAATCCCATTCGGTCTTACTAATGCATGAACAACCTTTATGTGATTGATGAATAGCATATTCAACCAATATATGGATAAATTTGTGCTAGTTTTTATCGATTATATTTTAGTTTACTCAAAAACAAAAGAAGAACATGAAGAACATATGAAAATAGTATTGCAGAATTTAAGGGAAAATAAGTTGTATACTAAGTTTGATAAGTGTGACTTCTACCAAAGAAAGATATAGTACTTAGGACACATAATATCTGAAGATGGTATTGCAGTTGATCTAGAAAAGATAAAATCCATTATGGAATGGCCTATCCTAAGGATGTAGTAGACATCAAATCATTTATGGGAATTACCGGTTATTATTGGAGATTTATTGAAGGATTTTTCAGGATCGCATATCCGATTACATAACTACAAAAAAGGGAATAAAATTTACTTTGTCATAAAAGTGTCAGAACAAATTTGATGAACTAAAAAGACAATTAACCACAACACATATCCTAAAGGTAGTAGATCCCGATAAAGAATTTAGAGTTTGTGTGGACGCAAGAAAAGAGGGATTAGGAGGTGTGTTGACACAAGATGGACACGTCATATGTTATGAATCATGTAAACTAAAAGAACATGAACAAAATTATCCGACTCGTGATTTAGAATTAGCGGTCATAATTCATCCATTAAAAATGTGGCAACATTATTTAATGGGAAGAAAAATTATGTTACTAATCCAAAACAATGGTGTAAAGTATCTGTTTAGTCAAGTAGATCTCAATGCAAGGCAAGCAAAATGGTTGGCGTTTTTAAGTGAGTTTGAATTTGAGGTACGACACATAAAAGGTAAGGAAAGCAAATTTGTAGATGCACTAAGTCAGAGTACTAACATAATCTATGAAATAAGTATCAACAAAGAAGAAAACGATATTGAACAGAGAATAAAATCTGAAAGGAGTAATGACAAAAATTACATTAAAATAACAACATAATTGCAAGGAAATGAAGAAAAGTTGAATAGAATAGATATGAGTATAGATAAAAATGGATTTTTAAGGTTCAAAAACTGGTTCTATGTGTCTAATTTTGTTGATTTAAAGACATCAATTCTTGACAAACTACATAAAAAGTCATATTTTGGTCACCCAAGATACCAGAATACGATAACAACCTTAAGAAAATTGTTTTATTGGCCTAACATGAAGAATGAAACAGTTGAATATTTTTCTAAATGCTTAGATTGTCAACAGGTAAAGGATAAACATCAACATCCAGCAGGTCTATTACAACCTCTGCCTATATCAGAATGGAAATGGGAGATTATCTCGATGGACTTCATCACAGGTTTGTCTAAGACTCAAAGACAAAATGACTCGATTATGGTAGTGATTGATAAACTAAGAAAATCCTCACATTTTATACCTGTGAAATCTACTTATAAAGAAATTAATATCACTGAAATGTTTATGAAAGAAATATTTAGATTGCATGGGATTCCTAAGATGGTGATTTCTGATAGAGATGTCAAATTTATGTTAAATTTTTGGAAAGAATTGTTTGTAGGATTGGATACTAACCTGAATTTTAGCACAAGCTATCATCAGCAAACGAATGGGAAAAGAGAACAAACAAACCAGATTATCGAAGACATGTTGCGAATGTACGTGAGAACAAATCTGACTGAGTGGGAGGAGTACCTGCACTTAGTTGAATTTGCTTACAATAATGGTTATCAAACATAACCTAAGATGAGTCCCTTCAAAGTTTTATATGGAAGAAAATGCACAACCCCGATTAGTTGGGATAATCTAGTTGACAAGATTATGGTGGGACCATAAATGCTCCATGAAATGGAGAGAATGGTAAAAAGTGTACAACGGAACTTAAAACAGGCCCAAGACCGACGTAATACCTATGCATATTTAAAAAGAAGACATCAATAATTTCAAATTGGGGAACATGTATATGTAAAATTCAAAGCAAGAAGGAGCTCTCTAAAGCTAGGAAATTGTTCAAAGTTGGCACTAGGTTTTTGTGTCCCCTTCAAGATTTTAACTCGAATCAGACCCGTGGCATATCAACTAGCACTGCCTGCAAATTTAAAAGTTCATAATGTTTTCATGTTTCATGAATTAAAAGGTATATTCATGATCCTACTCACAACATTGATTGGAACATGTTGTAGGTGGAACCAGAAGGCAAGCTCCAAGTGGAACCCCTACGCATTTTCTAAAGAAAAGGAACATTACTACGGAACTAAGCCATCGCCCAGGTAAAATTGCAACAGAAGCACTTTAGTCCTGAGCAGTCCACTTGGGAATTGGAAGAAGGTATTTTGAAATATTATCCAACCATATTCTGAGAGAGGAATGAACACTAAGGAAAATGTTGTACTTAAGGGGGAGAAGATGTAATATCCTCAAATTTTAGAAAATTAAATTCTAAATTGAATTTTGAAATCAATTTTCGTTTTCGGAAAATTCAGATTTGGAAATTATTTTCCATTTATGGAAAAACCGAATTTGGAATTTTGGATTATGTAATTAATTATTTGATGAATTTTGGGAAAATATTTGACTTTTCAAACTGTCCTCTTTTATTGGACACATGTATGCCACAAAATTTTAATAAATTTAAGGATGGAAGAAAAATGGAATAACCAAGTTAAAAATAGTTGACCATGACTCCATGAGTGGGGAACATGTTTGAGTTACCTCAGGGCTTATTTTTACGGGTGGTAGAAGTTGAATTTGAGCACTAGAAACTCCTAAAAATCATGTTTTTGTAAATATGTGAATTTCCCCAAGGAGGGAAAGGAATGGAAAGACCTAAGAACAAGAATATATACAACATATGTGGGAGCCATGACATTTCTTAGTATGATGGATGATTGACAATTTTTTTTTCTTATGATCACTTGTAGTGTGAGGAAAGACATATTCTAATCTGTTGATGGTGACTATAGCTGAGGAGGATAATTCAGTTCGCCCTTATAGACTCATGGTCAGGCTAGGGGGTGGTCAAGACAAGTTGTTTTGGTTGTTTTGTTCTACGATTGGGTGGAATGTGGTTGTTCCATTTGTTTCCCAGCATCATCTTTTTCATATATGCATTTCAGTTGTGTATTTAAATTTAGTATTATGCTAATGATGTTTTAGTATTTATATAGTTGTTTCCATATCTTTGCTATTGCATTTATAAACAAAATTTGTTTGAAAGAAATTTATAGCCATATTGGTTGATATAGTTTCCATTATGTAAAATAGTTGTGGTAGTATGTTATTAACAGTGTAGTATATATGTATGAATATGAATATATAGATATAGATATAAACAAAACTACTTTATCAATGCTATTGTTATGTCGAATAAAAGAATAACACTCCTAATACATGTTTTTTCAAATATGAAAGGAAGGCATTTGTTACAACAGAGTATAGGTCTTGTGACAAAAAATTGATATACATATTTAATACCATCAATAAATCAAATGATCAAAATGTTACATTTTTTGAGTTCCTTGAATACCCGAACTCCCTATCTAGAAGAAACATAAAATTAAAGAACTACATAATTATATCCAAGAATACTCGGAAGGACTGGTGGATGAATATGGAATCTGAATACCTTTTTTGGATACGCCATGTACTTATCCAAGTGCATGGGGTTCCTCCCAAAATTGTAACAAACATATAAATGAATTGGTAACTTACTAATGTACGAATTTATTAAATATGCATCAAATAAAGAATTAAAATTACTTAACTTGGGTTTCGATGTTGATGTGGACCATCATCGTTGACTTGTGAATCCATCAATCCAAGACTAAGAAGGGGAGTGAGTGTGTTTTTTACCTAATGGGTTCCTTCACAAGACAAAAGAGACCCATCATCACTTTATATATTTGTGAAATTAAAAGCAATAAAACATAAGAAAATATTTCAATTGAGAACAATAATCTTGATAACCCATATGTTACAATTTTGATAAAGTAGAATATTGACAAGGTAAAAGGAATACCAATAGAAACAAGAATTAGATATATAATAGCCAACGAATTTACTTTGGAGAAGAGTAATTAAACTCCTTACATAGGGCTGAAATAGTGTGAGTCAATTATTTTAAACAAAGCTACATTTTAACACAGGCAATAAGGGAATTTAACAATTGCACAAGTATTACTTCAAACAAAATGTACAAGAGAAGACCCGTTACGAAGAGCCAAAGAGTGTTGTAATGAATTTGTTAGAATTAAACAAAGATCAATTTGTTTAATACACAGTGAGCTCTGAGAAAATTAAACGATATCACAACATGCATGAACTTAACAAGAATGTAGAGAGAGGTATGAATCTGTGTGAGTCTAAAATTAAAGTATACAGAATAGTTTAAAAAGAAATCATTGCATGTTCGAGCCCAACCACGACAAGATATCCTAGTGCATGCAAGTAACAAGCCTGACCTATGATGAATTCTATAAATCATAAATTTAACCGAGCAAGGATATATAATCTTTTTCTTAATGGATTGATTATTTAACCAAAATTTTGTACCTATGTCGAATAGACACGGGATTTTAGCAATGACAGAGAAACTGTGTTCTCTAGATAGAGGAACCCTAATTTTTTTAATTGGCACATATACTCTCATTCGAAGAGTATCATTTCCTTTTTCAATGAACGAGGGTATTTTTGTCTCCTAGATTACAGAGTAAATGTTAATTTACAGAATGAAAGCTAAGCATATTTTTGGTCGAACGAAAGGATGGGGCATGGGGATATTTGACCAAGTCTTTATCAAGCATGCCCGTTAGATAACAAGCTGATAGTTATTTTTTCTTACACAGTAAGCTACCACTTATGCAGTGAGCTTCCAATAAGAGACGCTTACACAGTAAGCTACAATTAAAAAACATGGGGCTATGCCACTATACCAATGGGTGGTGTTGAGGTCGTACTAGGAATCCACTGGTTACAATCATTAGGAACAGTGGATTTTAATTTTCAAGAACTTTTCATGAAATTTTCATTGGAAAGAAAAGAAATTGAGTTAAGAGGTATCACATAGAAACCCAGTAAGGTGATAAGCTCTAATGGCATGACAAAATTATTGAAAAAGGGGCATCAAGGTGTAATTGCACAACTATGCTCACTAGATGTTCATACATCTAAGCCATATATTCCCCTAGATATCCAAGGGATCATTGATAAGCTTTCCAAATTATTTGAATATATTCCCAAAGGTCTTACAACCACTCGAAATCATGATCATGTTATTCACATAATTCTTGGGAGTTTTCATCCTAACATAAGGCCGTACAGATACCGTTATGCCCAAAGGAGTGAAATTGAGTGTATGGTTGATGAAATGTTAGAGTCTGGCATTATTATACCTAGCCAAAGTTCTTACTATGCACTGGTGATAATGTTACTCAAGAAAGAAGGCTCATGGTGTATGTGTCCAAATTATAGAGAGATCAACAAGATCACTATTAAATATAAGTTTCCCATTCCCATCGTTGATGAATTTTTAGATGAAATACATGGAGAAATCTATACAAAGTTGGATCTTCGTTCAGGGTATGATCAGATTAGAATGAAGGAAGAATATATCCCAAAAACAACATTCATAACTAATGAAGGCCATTATTAATTTTCTCTAATGCCTTTTGGCCTTACAAATGCACCTTCCACATTCCAAGGGTTGATGAATTCCATTTTCAAGCCCCTCATTTGAAAATTTGTGTTAGTATTTTTTTATGATATACTAATCTATAGCAAGTCTTGGGAGGATCATGTGTCACTTGTTGACAAGGTGCTATAACTACTAAACGAGAAACAACTATATGACAAACCATCCAAATGTTTCTTTGGGGTGAAGGAGGTAGAGTATTTGGATCATATTGTATCTCATGAAGGTGTCAATGTAGAACCTAACAATATTAAGGCCATGATGGACTGGCCGGTTCCCAAAACATTGAAGAATATTAGAGGATTTTTGGGTTTGACAGGTTACTACCACAAGTTTGTTCGGCACTATGGAAGAATATAAGAACCTTTAATGAAACTAACTAAGAATGATGCATTTTCATGGACTCCAAAGGAAACTAAAGATTTTTAACAACTTAAAGAGGTGATTTGCAAAGCTCCTATCTTGACCACTCCATATTTCACAAAAACCTTTATTATGGAATGTGATGCCTCAGGAAATGGAATTGGTGTTTTCCTAATGCAAGAAGGAAGGCCCCTAGATTTTGAAAGTCAGACACTCAAGGGAAAGGACTTGTACACAAACCCATTTGTGAGAAGGAAATGATGGAAATACTACATGCATTGAAGAAATGGCACCCTTACCTAATAGGTAGGCACTTCAAAGTAAAAAAAAATCATGATAGTCTTAGATACTTCTTGGAACAAAGACTATCTTTAGAGGAACAACAAAAATGGGTGACCAAGATATTGGGTTATGATTTTGAAATTGTCTATAAAAAAGGGAAGAAAAATGTTGTGGCAGATGCACTCTCAAGAAAGGGTGAATATTTTTAGGCCTTTCTCTATGCTATCTTGATCATCCAACCTTATTGGATAATAGAAGCACGGGATGAATGGAAGAATGAATAAAATGTGTGGACTCTCATTCAAAGGTTGTAGCAGGATTCCAATGCATCAGATACATTTACATGGAAAAATGATTCACTATGGTACAAAGATCATTTATATTTATGTAAGAACTCCCTACTCAAACAAAAGGTACTAGTGTAATCACACACCTCTCCAGTAGGAGGGCAGTCAGTATTTTTGAAAACCTACCATAGGGTCAAGAAGGAATTTTTTTTGGATGGGCTTAAAACTGATGTTCAAAGGTTTGTGGAAGAATGTTTTTTTTTTTCCAACAAAATAAGGTGGAAACAATTAATACCCTAGGTATTTTACAACCATTAGCCATCCCAAGTCAGCACTGGGAGGAGGTTTCCATGGATTTCATCACAAGGTTACTGAAGTCTGAGGGAAAGAGTGTCATCATGATGATTGTTGATAGACTGACCAAGTACACACACTTTTGTGCACTCTCTCATCCCTTCAAATCCAGTACAATTTCCACCGCATTCTTGGAGACAGTTCAAAAGATACATGGAAGCCCAAAAATTATTGTAAGTGACAGAGATCCCATCTTCACTAGACATTTTTGGACATAATTATTTTCTTGTTTGTGTACTCAATTGGTTGATATCTCATCCTATCATCCTACATCTAGTGGACAAACCGAGATAGTGAACAAATGTCTGGAAGGATATCTTTGTTTCTTTGTCTCTAATAAACAAACACAATGGTTCAAATGGTTACCCTTGGAATAATGGTGGTATAGCACATCCTTTCATACTGAAACAAAAATGACACCATTTATGGCACTCTATGGATACCACCCTCCGTCCATGACTTCTTCTCTAAAAGAAAAATCTAAGGTTCAAGCAGTGGAAGATCACATCGACCATCAAAAAAAAGTTTTCCAAATCTTAGAGGACAACCTGACCATGGCACAAAATCGCATGAAACATCAGGAAGATCAACATCTTAGTGAAAGAAGTTTTGAAGAAGGGAATTGGGTCTTTTTAAGGCTACAACCATAAAAAAATATGTCCCTCAAGAAAGGCCCTTATAAGGTGTTGCAAAATATTTTTCCTATGTCATACAAATTAGAGTTTCTCACATCTTCATGTGTACACCCAGTTTTCCATGTTTTAGGCTTAAAGAAGGTTATAGGTGACAAGATCCCAGTTCAAAATATATTGCCTGAACTTGACGAGGAAGGAAAAAACATATTGGATACTGAAGCCATCACTGACATAAGAATTCACCAGCTGAGGAATAGATCCATTTCATAGTATCTCATTAAATGGAGGAAACTACCAGTTGAAGATTCCACTTGGGAAGATGAGTATTTTATACATAAGAATCCAGAGTTACTCAAGCATTGTGGACAACACTTGTCTCAAGGGGAGGGGCATGTTAGGCCCTAAATAACAACACATTACCCATTAATCGGGGGATATTACATTAGTAATGTTATTTTGTTCATGTTGGCTTGGGTCCATTAGTTGTAATTGTACCTCCTAGTATCCTATATATACCAAGGAGACATTTTCATTTGGAATCATCTTGTAGTTGAACATTTATGTGTTGTATAAGGAGGTTTCCCCCTCGTAGAGGCTTATTATATGAAATTATCTCTTTGTCAAGGCGTTGAGTACTTATTCTAAGGTTTTTCAATGCTATATTGATATTTGGTTCTTAACAAGATTAGGGTTTCTGACCACGGGTGAATGGGGAGGAACCCAGAGGGTTACGATTTTGAAGACCGATAGCTTTTGAAAGAAAATCACAGAACCCAAACCACATGTTTAACTTGTACAAAGAACCCTTCAAATAAAGTGTCATTATAATTAGAATGGGACATGGAGAATAAAATATCGTTATAACATAAATGGGACATGGAAACAAATTGTATAGAGAGCCCTTCAACCCAATATCGTTATAATGGAAATGGTAAATGGAGAACATGTTATACAGAGAGCCCTTCAACCCAATATCATTATAACATAAATGGGAAATGGAGAACACATTGTATAGAGATCCCTTCAACACAGTATCATTATAATGAAGAGTGGGACGTGGAGAGCGCATTGTACATAGAACCCATCAACGCTTGGTATATTGAAGGGAAACATAGAATTAAAGAAATATATTATCAAAAGCTTGGAAAACACAGTAATACATTGCATTAGGAATGCATAATATAAATACATATATGGTACAAAGAGCTCTTGTAATACAAAGAGCGCATTCACAACCAACTCTGGGCTAAATCGAATTAGATAGAGGAACATCTTCCTTTACCATAAATGAAACCACTATATTGAATAGACAAACATGTAGAATAAGATACACAGAGGGAGGGAGATTACCATGAACAAGTCGAGAGCAATATTTGAAACCAGTGACCTCACGCTGTGAAAGAAAACCGATTAAGCACCTTTTCTACCAATTCTACCCAGAGACTCGAGAGGAAACTCAAAACAATGGACATCTGTTCCTATGGAGAACTTGTCTAACACCCCATGAATACCATGCTACCACAGTCTCATAACCCTACCATCGTGGGAGAAAAACATAGAGAACAAAATGTATGGAATGAATGTGAAGGGTAATGGCACATTGTGCCTCACGATATTAGAGGAGGATGGAAGGTTTTCCACCCTCTCACTGTCATGGAAATCTAGTTTAGGTGACAAGTCTGTAATGTCTCCTCCCTACAAAAAACAATAGCCTAGAGATCAAAGGTGACCTACCAACATTACTGGCTATGACCAACTTAAATGCCTAAGGCTAGGTTCGAATGTCCGGTAACCAATACTTTAATGCTTCTCGATTTGTGTATAGGCCGCAAGTTTATGGATAATGCAAATCAATTTTACATTTTAAAAAGGCTCTAAATGTATCATCATGTTTTATTATAAGTTTTGTTTCAACATGGTAGACCAACTATGGAACATTACAAACCACTAACGTGGAAGTTCAGATTTAGTGGGTTAGGACCTAGGTCCATTCCAATGTACGCTAGTGTTCAAGATTTGATTTACATAAAATGTATCTAGTGTATAGTGTATGAGTATTTAGTTTATAAAGTGTCTTCTTACATTCTTTAGAAATATAGTTAGGACTTATATGAGTGGTTTTCACATGTTAGGCCTAGGATATGGACCTTGATAGACCTAGACATTATTATAATAACATTACAATGTTAATGCTAATAGCGACACGTAATGGATAATGGTGTATCGATATTAAGATCTCTTGAAACCCTTTTAGAATGAGTTATTACAATGATACACTTGCTAGATATATATTGATTAGTTTAAGATTTAATCATTCTTCTGACACGACATTTGTCAGGAATAATATATTGGTTTTTTCCCCATTTAATTTTTTTTTTTATTTTTGAAATTTGGGATACATTACAAGAATCAAAGATATTAAATATAAACTTGGTAATATAGGTGAAAAAGTATCTAGCACTGGTTCTGTCACTATAAATTTAAAAATGGTATGCTAGAAGAGTACCAATTTTTTATCACAGGTCTTGCAGTAAGGGAGAAGGCTCCTACTTTTGAAGAGTTTGTAGGTATACTTATGCAGGAGGAATAAATATGGAAGAACTTTAATCAAAGGTCTCAAATTTATGATCTAACATTGATGGAGAGAGGGAAACTGCCTTCCAGAATAAATACATGGGAAAGAAATAAGGGAAGTAAGCCACCTTATGGAAAGACACCATATGCAAAGTCACAACAAGGTATGACACCACCAAAATTTGATGCTAATGTTAAAAGGAATGATGCATGTTGTTATTTTGGGAAATTTGGACACTATTTTAAAGATTTCTTTAAAAAGAAGTATCGTAAATAAAAACATAGAAACATAAGGAATATTGGTCATTTTGTTGATAGAGAAGAAGCAATGAATGATGATTTCAAAAGTATTAGATTATTTATTTCAGATTCTTCCTTTTCCACTAAAACAAATGACTCAAATTCATGGTTTGTTGATTCTGCTGCCTCCATACATATGTCTTGTAACAAACACTCATTCGAAAATTATCATGAAACAAATAATAGTGCAAATATATATCTTGATGATGATTTCTCACATCAAATTAAAGGATACAGTGATTTATTTGTGACATTACCAAATGGTTTTGTTAAACATATTCAAAATGTGATGTATGCACCTAGTATAAATAAGAGATTAATCTCATTTTCTACCATAAAAGGTCAAGATTTGAAGGTGGAGTATGTAAATTCACATTATTTTCTAAAATATATGTAGGGTCATTACAATATTATTGCAATGTGAGTCAGAGTTGGATGTTTATACATTTTTTATGTGAACATAAAGTGTCATCAAGCATTGGAATCCACAGCCATGACAACAATAGTTTTATTGCACCAAAGGTATTGACATATTAACTATCATGATTTGTTACTACTTCAAAAACAATTAATGGTGGAATGACTTCCATTTCTTAAGAATGAATATTATGCATGTGAAGGGTGTGCATTAGGGAAGAGTTCCCTACTCATACAGATAGAGGAAAAATAGATATTTTTGAGCTAGTGTACACAAGTGTGTGTGGTCTTATGCATAGAAGATCACTTGGTGGAACATATTGTGTCTTGATCTTTATTGACAATTTCACACAATATACATCATGTTATTTTATGAGAAATAAAAGTGATGTATTTGAACACTTTAAAGATTTTAAAAATATGGTTGAGAAATAAACAAGAAAATACATCAATATCCTCCAATCAGATCAAGGGAGAGAGTATACATCAGATGCATTCATCAAGTATTGCAAAGCCCATGGAATTGTGAAACAGTATATGGAGCAACTTAATCCACAATAGAATGAAGTAATTGAGAGAAAAAAAAAACTTTGTGGAATGTGCATGAAGCATGATAAAAGGTAAAAATATTGCTAATGTTTTCTGGGCTGAAGTTATTTCTACTATTGTTTATTTGAAAAATGGAAGTCCAACTAAAATTTTAGATCATAAAACTCCTTTTCAATCTCTTTATGGTTATAAACCAATAGTAATCAATTTAAGAATATTTGGAAGACAATATCTTTCTCATGTTCGTAAAGATGATAGGAGAAAGCTAGATGCAAAATCAATCAAGTGCTTCTTTATTGGTTATTGTTCTGATCACAAAGTAGATAAGATGTTTGATCCATTCACACATAAATATTTTGCAAGTAGAGATGTGTTATTTCATGTTCCTACATATGAAGGCCATAAGGTGGACAGTGATGATGCATAACATATTCCTTATGATCATGATGAAAATGTCAAAGAAGAAATAGATGATGAACAAAAACATAAACAATTGGAATAATCCAACGATATGGACACTACAAGTATCCAAACCACAATAACAGGAGGATAATATTTACCACAAAGAAGAAAAAGAGGTGAAAGTAGTGAAGCACCAAGAAGGGCATCACACCAAAATAAAATACTTGAATGTTATAAAGATTATGCTTTGATGGATGAAGTAATGAATGTCATAAAAGATTTGAATTTTGAACAAGATAAAAATCATAATGAATGGAGATATGCAAGGAAGTAAGAGTATGTAATGAGAAATGATGCATGAGAATTAACAAAAATTCCTGAAAATATAGTTCCCATAGGATCAAAATGGTTTTTTTAACCCCAATTTAATGTTGATGGAAGTAGAGATAAATATAAAGCTTGATTTGTTGTAAAAGGATTTTCACAGAAAGAGGGAAATGATTATGAAGATACCTTTTCACCTGTATCTAAGCTAAACACAATTATATCAAAGATTTCTTTAGCTACAATTATATGTTAAGTTTTCTTTCCTGATTGGGGAATTAAAGGAAGAAGAATATATTGTTGAACTAGAAGGATTTGTAAAGAAGGGTTAGGAGCATCTTGTTTGTAATTTAAATAAGGATTTATATGGACTGAAACATGAATCGATATCTTGGTATGTGAATATTGACTCTTTATTTCTTCATAAAAGTTTTAGGAAAAGTAAGAGTGGTTCTAACCTATCTATCAAATCAGATCAAAAGACACATGTTCCTTTGATTTCCTTATATGTTTATGATCGTATTATAATTGGCAATGTATCTAAGTTGATGAATGAAATTAAAAGACAATTTTCATAGTGTTTTGAGATGAACGACCTTGGTGAGTTGCATTATTTATTAGGTCTTGAAATATGGAGAGAAGTTGGTCATCCATTGGTCACACAAAGAAAATAACAAGGGAGATACTTAAAACGTTCAATATGAATCACTGTAAGGCAGTGACAATTCCTTTAGAATAGAATGTTAAACTCTAGAATGATGATGGGATAAAATAGGTGGATGGTACATTGTATCATTAGTTGGTGGGAATTCTAAACTATGTCACTACAACCAGGCTAGATATAGCATATTCAAACAACTTCCTTAGTCAATTCATGGCCAAGACTCATGAAAGCTAATTGATAGAAGCAAAGAGAGTACTTCAATATATGAAAGGGACTACTTATTTTAGTATTAAATATACTGATGAGTTTGATGATGAGTTGGCAAGTTATTCTGATTCAGATTGGGTTGAAAATAATGATGATAGAAAATCAACCACAAGATATGCATTCAAAGTTGGATCGGGGATCGTATCATGGAGAAACAAGAAACAACCGACTATTTCTTTGTCATCAACTGAAGTTGAGAACAAATCCTTGTGCAATGCTACTTCTGAGGCTGTTTGGTTGAGGAAAATTCTTGAAAATGCGGGAGAAGAATATAAAATGGAAACATTTATCAAATGTGATAATCAAAGCTCCATCAAAATAACCAAAAGTCCTATGTATCATGCCATATCAAAGCACATTGAAATACATCATCATTTTTTAAGGGAAAAGATGCACTCAAATGAGATTGATTTAATTTATTGCAATACAAATCAAAATATAGTTTAAATGTGGTAAAGAACACATTTCTCCATTAAAAAGGAGTGTTAGTGAAATAATAGAAAAATTCTAAAAATGAATATTATTAGACTTTATTATTATCTCATTAAGATTGATTATTATTTTTTAGATCTTATTTTTCAGGAATCTTTGAACTATATTGTATTCTTATAAATGTATTCTTTTTTATCCTATTTTTTTTTAAGGAATCTTTAAACTATATTGTATTCCTATGCTTATGTGATGAATGATAAGAGAGAGTGTGGGAAGTCTCTACTGTGATCAACATCTAACATGTGAGTTGCATCTCACTATTTCCATTACTTTGTCTTCCATTTTTTTGTCTCAACAAATTTTGAAATGTGTGCAATCTTAATAACATTTTGTTAATTAAATGAGTACGTGATATATATTGAGAAATAAAATGTTTCTTTCTTTGTTAGTATAGTATAGTACGAGCTAATAATATTTAATCTACAACTACAAGCTCGACTCTATGAATAGATTGAACAACGACATGTTTCGATTAATCTTTTTCATTAAGGAGGTCATATAAAACAAAAAGATTAGCTTGGAAAGTGCCAATGTACCATTAGGATTTATTTCCCTGAATTTTCTTAATATACACTCGATCTAGTAATGCAAATTGAACAAGATACAGATTTTTACGCAAGTACACAAATGTGGGTAAGTGAGCTTAGTGGGATTGTCTAGCTCTTTATGGATATGGATCTGATATGGATATTCATGCAAGTAAACAAATGTGGGTCAGTGAACTTAGTGGGATTGTCCTCACAGTTTTACAATAATGAAGAGCATTTCATCCAATTCACAACCATTCCATATTTTGGTTTACTAAATTTACAACAATTATAATATAAAAATTAGCACAGCAGTTATTTAGCTGATGGTGAATGCTGAAAGGTTGATAAGATGAAACAAATTCTTAAATGAATATATTAAATTTTATTATTGATTAACAAATAAACGTTGCACTTCATTTATGTGGTGTTAATATTTTAATATTTGTTAATCACTTACGTGGCAATCAGTTAGCTATCAAAGTAATTTTTAAATATGATTAGGTAAATGTAAAAAAGTAAACACATAAACGGATGTCTTTATAATAGCTAGGAAGTTAATGATTGAAATCAGAGCCATTTATTTTGTGTGACTACTAAGAATATTCTAGCCATATTTAATCATGTCCATAGAAAACTTATTAAGCACTAAACCCCTATTAAATATGCCCATTATCAATAGATATATACCTTTCGACATAATTATATACAAAATTAAATATGAAATTATTATTAATCTAATCCAAAATAGTATATGCAGATTATCATATTAAACATAATAAAATCTATACAATAAATTTACGAGTTTGTCGTAGATGAAATAATTTGTTAAATTACATTGCAAAATATTACGTCAACTTCACCGGAATTCTATGTCAACTTCACCAAAGTGTGCACCAACTTCACCAAAACTCTACATCAACTTCATCTAACATTTCCATTTTTTAATCCAATAATTGACTTCCATACCAATTTTTTTTGGGAACTCTTCTTCATCAAGAACTCTTGAAATTGGGCTATATGGAGAATACCCTTAACACAATTATTTGAAAATGAAAGCTCTTAAGCTTTAGAAGATCCCCTTTTCTTTATCACCTTCTAATCCAAATGCTTAATAATATAATAATGATCAATGGTCACACTGTTATTACAGCAACCATTCAATAATAGGGTACATGAAAGTGTTTTCCTTCATCCAAGACACTCTTTCTATAGTATTTGAGACTTATCCCATGCCCCTATGCAAAATTACAAATTATAAATGATATTAATTCTTAATATTCATATTTACATAGGTCACTCAAATGTACAACATGCAATTACAATTTAATAATTATAAATTAATAATTTACTTTACCCCACTTTTCCTCTATTTTTTTTGTTTTCAAGATTACTCTTTTTTATTACACGGGTATTTTTGTGTTCTATTTTTTTTAAGTACTTTATTTACTTAACTTTAACCTACCTTATTTTTGCTCACAATTTAAATTGATTTAGGATTCTCATTTCTAACTTTTTCCATGACTTATAGTTCTTCTTAATTGATTTTTCCTATACCATATACAATTTTATAACTCAGTATTTCTTCTTACTATTTTATTTCAATTTGAATTTATTATAAATGAACATCAATAATAAAAATAAAAAAAATAGTTTAAGATATTAATTTGTTTTCTCTTTTCTAACTAAAATTAAATATAATTATTATTTTTACCTACATGAAATGCATAACCATAATTATTTTTGTACATTATATTTTAAAATTCACTTGTTATATTATTTTTCATTAACATCAATTTGAATTTATTATAAATGAACATCAATAATAAAAATAAAAAAAATAGTTTAAGATATTAATTTGTTTTCTCTTTTCTAACTAAAATTAAATATAATTATTATTTTTACCTACATGAAATGCATAACCATAATTATTTTTGTACATTATATTTTAAAATTCACTTGTTATATTATTTTTCATTAACAAGTTTTAGTAAATTTCTTTTTATTATTTTATTTCAATTTGACTTGTATTATAAATGAACATTAATAGTCAAAAAAAAAAAAAATGGATATTAATTTGTTTTCTCTTTTCTAACTAATATGAAATATAATTATTGTTTTCCCCTGCATGGGATGCATAATCATAATTATTTTTGTACATTATATTTTAAAATTCACTTGTCATATTATTTTTCATTAACAAGTTTTAGCAAACATACCAAGGGTTCCATGCCTGCATTCCCTTCAAGCATCTGATCGGTGAGGAATTAACACAATAGTGAAGACACTATCGACTCACATTGTTACCCTTATTAAGAGGCTAATTGATACTAATGAATAAGGCTTTCACATTATTGTTTTCCCCTTAGTTTATCGTCATCAGTGACCGAATATGTTTGCTACCCTCACGGAAACGTGCAACTATCAAGTAAAAGTGCCCCACACTTTCAACTGTGGCCATGAAAGGAGTAACACCATATGAAAATAGGGACGTTTCTCCACCTATCCTAATAGTAACTTATAGTTGATGTCTATATTTATTAATGTCCAAACAAAAACCTTACGAGGATATAAACACACCCTTGCAATTGTATAAAGGGGTACTCTTCTATAATTTCTTAAAGATAAATCTTGAATATCTTGGAACTCTAATATGAAAAATGGGAGAATAATAAATAGTAAAACCAAAATCTCTATGACTCAAATAAAATATAAAAATGTTGTTGATTGAAAATAATATGCATATACCAAATAATTCCTAAGAAAAGGACAAGGAATCTTCACTCATAAAAATATAATATTTGTATAAATATTATACATAAAAAAGAACAGTTACAAAAAAAATAAAAAGACTCTCACATCCATCAGAGTGTTTATAATTTTTTTATCATGTTCAAGGAAAGAAAGATATATTCCCACAAATGAGAAAAATTTAAAAGAGTTTTTTCATTTGAAACATGATAGAATATGATAGGAAAATTGTAAATATATTATACTCAAAACTCAGAGCTTAAAGATATCATTAAAGTTTATCTCCAAAATAGTTCTGTGAGATTTTTTCAAAAAAAAAAATACAGACTTTAATAGTCTTAAAAATAAAATGCATTCTTCCAAAATTGGACAGGGATTGGGTTACCTTGCACGATAAAGGAAAGAATGGAACATGGACGAAGTTGAAAGGAAGACAAAGAGAAGCGATCAAAAATTGTTTTTTTTTTCTAAAGAGAGATAAGAACAATTGAATAACTTATGAACGAGAAGAGAAAATAATTGAGAAGGATGTGATCAATTTACTCACTATGATGGAATCCCTTTCTCTATTATTTGTTCGTTGATGTTACTTTTATATTTTCTTGGATTGTAGTTTCATGAACTATACCAACAACAATTGTTTGTACATAATCTTATTCAATTATCTTGATTAAAGCATTCTCTAAACAATTTTTGATGTATTCTCTCATTGGCGGGACAATTATTTCATGTCTAACTTTGATATAAAATAATGTACCTTCTAATTCTCTTAATTAAATTGAAATTTGGTGAATCATATATTCAATATCTTTTTTTTTATTAACATAACTTACAAGCCAACTTTCTACTTCATGTTTTGTGTACTCAATCATACTATTGAATTTTTCTACTGATACACCTTTTATTATATATAAATATTCCTCAAATTTATCCCTCCTCNTTGAAAGGAAGACAAAGAGAAGCGATCAAAAATTGTTTTTTTTTTCTAAAGAGAGATAAGAACAATTGAATAACTTATGAACGAGAAGAGAAAATAATTGAGAAGGATGTGATCAATTTACTCACTATGATGGAATCCCTTTCTCTATTATTTGTTCGTTGATGTTACTTTTATATTTTCTTGGATTGTAGTTTCATGAACTATACCAACAACAATTGTTTGTACATAATCTTATTCAATTATCTTGATTAAAGCATTCTCTAAACAATTTTTGATGTATTCTCTCATTGGCGGGACAATTATTTCATGTCTAACTTTGATATAAAATAATGTACCTTCTAATTCTCTTAATTAAATTGAAATTTGGTGAATCATATATTCAATATCTTTTTTTTTATTAACATAACTTACAAGCCAACTTTCTACTTCATGTTTTGTGTACTCAATCATACTATTGAATTTTTCTACTGATACACCTTTTATTATATATAAATATTCCTCAAATTTATCCCTCCTCGTCAACATGAAATTTCAAATTGGTTTTTGATCGTGGACATCCCCAATAGCACCTGATAAATATAAATCAATTAACTTAAAATAAAATTCTCATTTTTTGACACTTAAAGTGTGAACGTCAACTAATATTTCTTTTAAAAAATTATCCTCTTCAACGAACAAGATTTCAATTGATTTATGCAAGTAGGATATGGTAAGTCTTCCTTTTTCCTTTTCAGTTTAGTCATTCCAGAAACTTCCAAAAAAAATGTAATAACAATATCCTTATAAAAACCCTCGTCATTTTCGAGGTCAACAAGGAGGTACTCTCTTAGATTAGTAATCCTAGAACCAAAAGAAATGAAGCTTCTTTCCAAATCCCATGCCTCTAATATGAGATAAATTATAATTTTATGTTTTCCCCAACATAACGTCTAACTGTAACAAGCAAACTCGATGTTCCCTTTAACTTCGAGCTCGATCCTAGTCTTTTTTCTAAGATTTTCCTAGGTTGAATAGTAGCAATAGAACTTGAAAATAGTATGGGTGGAATTAAATCATATTCCAATTATTTAACCCTTTCTTTCAGAATAACATTTTCATCTTCCATTTCATCCACTGACATTTCTAGAGCATCACCTATAGCTGTATGAATCTTTGCAATTATTGATGGTAAAAATTTGCTCAAATTGAATTTTGAATGTGTTTTTCCTTAAACCCTTTTTCCTTTTCATTTTAATATTCCACATTAGAGTCTTTGTCAAATAAGGAATTGTGAACAGTTAAGGATTCTTCTTGATAGAATATTGGTTCTTGTGTTTCCATCTCCGCTGCAATTTCTTTACTCTCCTGAATCATTTGTTCTTCGTTAGGAAACTTTATTTCTTCAATATTCACGTCCACCTCCATGTCTTAAATTGCATCATCATCATCATCATCATCAGGTAAGATCTCACCTACTTCATTTTGATTTTCCTATGTATTTTTTTCACTATTTATTGTGAGCTTATGAGGTCTTTCAAAATTCTTTTTGGGAGGATCATGGTCATCTCCATCACCATAATTGTTTATTAATTTATTTATTTTTTTCTCAAGTTACAATTTTATGGCTCTTCTTGGTTGTTTTGCTTCCCTGAGAAGTATTTTGACACCTTGTTCTTGTAACAACACCTCTTCGTTACGACTACAAACAAACAACAGTCAATTTTTTGTTTTTGTTTTTGGAAGAAAGGCAACGACAACGACAATTAACCACACCACTAACGAAAAACGCAAGCACACATTCTAGGCAAACAGGAAACTATGACTCCACTCACTAACACAAGGTCAAATGGGTGAATCAAGCGTAGAACAACAAGGAGGAACAACTAGTCTCCCGACACAACACGACCATTCCTACAAGATATGGGACAACATCCCCATCTCAACGCAACATCCAAACAATAAAGACTAGAACCTCTAGGTGCATGAACCTAATCCCTGAAGACATTCAACCCATGCACCATAAAGAAACTAGAAATGCTTGACAACACTCACACAGAACACACCAACTCCATCCAAGTTCTCGCTCCCCGCTATCCCATAGGGAATGCCATGATCCTGTCATCAGGAATCATGTCGTTCCCAAGGGATCGACGCGTCAATAACCTTGGCGCAACATAAGCTATCCGGACAGAGGACTCTACACAAACTAATGTGCTAGGAACCAAATACCAATAATAAAAACCACACCCATACCCCAACAACAGGTCAACGAAATGCCAGAGGAAGAAGACAAGGGATGGTGCAAGACAATACACGACATCATCCCCAACCCAACCAATCACCCAGTATGAACCAGTCAGTGAATACAATCAATTTTAACATGGGTTCCATTCTAAACGAGGCACGTCAAAGTTACAATTAGTCAATAATGCACCCACTAATTTAACGTTAATACAATCAATCTTGCAAGTCTAAGTAAGCAATACTTAAAATATAATTATAAATACTATCTAACCTCCATTATAATCAGTTTAGCAAGTCTAAAATTGGCAATCTAGTCTTTACTCACCAACCTAATTTTAATCATTAATACAACCTAATTGGGCAATTCTACATTAATCCAAAACCTCCATCCAACTATCCATTAACTTGAATAACAATATTAACAAGCTTAATGTATGATGCTACTATTATAACACCTATGAACAATTTAATCTCAATGTGTAGTCTAGCTATACTGACCAAAAAAATAATACTAGCTATCTATTATCATTGAGAAGGAAACTGCTAACTACTAACATCATTGTCACAATTAATAAGGCAATTAACATAGTAGTTACCTAACGATTAAATTAGCAATGACAAGGACATTTACATGACTGTTATCATAACAACTAATAAGGAAATAACAAGGCGATTAACATGTTGATTAACATAACAATTAATATAACAGTAAAAAGGAAATTACATGATTGTTAACATAACAATTAATATCTCAATAACAAGGAGATTTCATATTGTTTAACCATTTAACTCGTTGCGGCAATTAATCAAAAAGAAGGAATATGCTGATGACTAATTCACGATAGAAAATAACATGGCAATTAATAAGGAAATAATATAGCTTCTATCATTACAATTAAGATAGTAATTAATAGTAAAATGCAGGCAACATTTAAGGCAAAATGGTGTCCAATCCAACAACCACAGTCAACCATTTAAAGGGGAAAAATGTGGTCACACCAGCAACAAAACACAGTCCTAGTTAATGGCGAATTGTTGTGGCATACCTCAGTAAGCACAAGCTACCAATTAATAGAAAATCATGGGTATTTAACAACGACTCAGTCCATCATTTGAAAGCAAAAACTTGGGCACTTAAAACAACAATCTCAGTCTCATTTGGAAGTAAAAACATGGGCATTTAAAACAACAAACTTGGTCTAATTTACAAGAAAAAACGTGGGCATTTTAAACGACAATATATGTCTCATTTGAAAGAAAATATGTGGGCATTTTAAACGGAAAAATTAGTCTCATTTGAAAGAAAAAATGTGGGCTTTTTAAATAGCAAACTCAGACTCATTTGAAAGAAAAAACGTGGGCAATTAAAACAAAAATCTTGGTCTCATTTGAAGCCAAAACATGGGCATTTAAAATAGCAAACTCAGTCTCATTTCAAAGAAAAAACGTGGGCATTTAGAACAGTAAACTCATTCTCATTTGAAAGAAAATACATGGGCATTTAAAACAGTAAACTTAGTCTCACTTGAAAACAAAAACGTGGGCATTTAGAACAACAAACTCAGTCTCATTTGAAAGAAAAACGGGGGCATTTAAAATGGCAATCTCTGGCGACATTTAAAAGGAAAAAAGTTTTTCCATTTCCAGGATACCAATACCAAATGAAAACATGAATCAATTCGTTTTTCCCTTGCCCAAATACCAATACAAAATGCAGACATGAATCAATTCATTTTTCCATTGCCAAAATACAAATACAAAATGAAGACATGAATCAATTCATTTTTCCATTGCCAGAATACCAATACAAATGCAGACATGAATCAATTCATTTTTCCATTGCCAGAATACAAATACAAATGCAGACACGAATCAATTCATTTTTCCATTACCATCATACCAATACAAATTGCAGACAATAGTAAGAGAACCGAATGGATCCAATCATCCAAGGACAACAATGAAGGTAGATGGCTGATAGGTTCATCCTTTGCTCATCATACTCGCACAGAAAGGCAGGGCGTTGAGCTCCATAGGTCTATTAACATCGAAGCGATGACCATAGATCAGGCTCCTAGCCGACTACCCATGAGAAGACTAATGAGCTAGGGATGAAGGGAAAACAACCGCAATGGTCACAATCAATATACCACAAGGCAGTCAAGACATGCGAGGGAGAAAAGGCCATAGGAGTCAATCAATAATCAATCTAGGCTATAAAAAATTTAGTCAACAATATAGACAATCATTATACTTACCCAATTAAACAATTAGATCCCAAGCATAAATCCTACAACAATCTACCATACAAAATGAAGAAAGTGTATCATCGTCTGATCGCCCACTCTGAGTTGAAGTCCCATGCGCTCTGTGCAACTCCCACTTACCGAATGATGAGACTTCACCGATACCTCCCAGCCAATGCTAGGTGTACTCTTCTTCTCCCTTAGCTCCCTGAGCCGCAATGGGGCCACACACACTAACCAGAGAATCAACTAGCTCCCAGCTCGCCTTGCAAGGCCGAGCTACCACTCCTCACTGAGCTGGGTATCTCAACTCCCACAAGCTAAGTCAGTCAAGTAGAGATTTATGCAGCATAACATTACACAAATAGAAGAGATCCTTTATTATTCTCCTCCCTTCATTATATAGAGTCTCGAAGTCCCTTACTTTCCTAAAATCTCATTTAATTAATTTTTAAAAAATTAAATCCTAAAAATTCCTCCCCATACAAGTGTCACCCATCCCCTTCTGACGCAACCCCACCCTCGGCAGCACGGTCGCTCCACCAGGACCTTCACTATCCATGGCCCGAAGGGTTCGAACCCCTCCTATTCCCCTCGGGAATTCTTTACCCATAG
>SNQJ01S0024516.1:74378-125768 GCA_010110895.2 Picea sitchensis | reverse complement strand
GGGGTAGATTGAAAGTCATCTTGCTCGATTCTTTCAAGACTTGGGAGAAAATAGGATCGATGATGCATGTCATCCCAAGGTCTCTCAGAACCATTCATGGCTTTGAGGATGGCTTCGTCCGAAGGCAAAGTGTCCTCTAGGAAATCATGCGAACAAGATAATGAGGTGGCCCATACAGGCCTAAGAACTAGATCCTCCTCGTCCGTCTACGAGGTAACGAGATCAGGATCGATGGAAGAGTCAAGAACAAATTGATACACAATCTCCACTGTCAATAGTGGCATAGCCATGCCATCATGCAACTGTCCTTCACACAACGAAGTCAAAGAAGGTAGGGTCTATGGATCACTAAAATAGGAAGTGCGGAAAGGAATGGACCTCCCTGCAGAAGCGGGCCTACTAGACATGGTGTAAACGTGATGAATCGGTGCCGAGAAGTCGAAAGTACCCATGAGGGAAGAATACATTCTGACAATGATATTCTCAGTTGTCGGCTGAGAATTGTCGATCACGGGGATCAACGGTCCAACATATGCGTTAGGACTAGAGTATGCAAAGGATAACTGGTTGATAGTCACGATCTCCCCTTGATGAGGAAAACAAAGTACACAGAAGACGGACGATACAAAAACGACCATAGCGTAGGTCCAATTGCGACCTAGTAACAGGTTATAATTGAGAGGTGCATCAACTACCTCTACCGTCTTCCCACCTAACTGGACCAGAAATGTGGGGAGAATACCATGAGGGTGGAAGGAATGATCGTCGAATGCAGTCAACATGTTTGACGACTTGGAAAGGGTCGGAGAACCGAGAGCTTTCCAACAGACCAGGGACATCACGCAGGTAGCAGCACCTTCATCAACAACTGCTCGTTTGATAGTATACTTGGAATACTCCACGTGGATTTGGAAAGCCACATGGTAGGGTAAGTGAGGCTTCACATCTGTGACTTCAAACTTGATAATTTTCGAGCCACTAGGTTCTAGAGCTCCTAAGGTAGAGAGTAAGGCATTCGTTTGAGATGGACACGTCTGGAGTACCTCCAAAGTCGATATCGTGCAAGGGGTTTGGACCAGATCCTCAAAAATAGAGTAGTTCTGGGTGGCTCTAGCATTAAGGTTGTGGGTAGAACGCTTAAGTACTCCTTTCAGAATACAAGGCTGCAGATCTAGTTTCTCAATCTATAAGTTTGTCTCAGGAGGGGGAGGAGGAGCTTCTAGATTGGTACTAGCTTTTGAAAAGCTATAATCTCGAGAGCAGGTGGCTATATCTATTTTTGCGTCAACCATATTGATACAAACACAATCGCCATTTTGTGACGATGGATTTTGACTTCCATCGGATGCATTTCCATCGTTCAAAGAGCTCGAGGACAAGTGTTAGTTGTGTGGGAATGGACTTGTCAGCATGACGGGCGATAGATTTAAAATCCTCGCAGCCTCCGCGAGTTTGGGGCATAAATGTGTAAGGTGGTCTTTGATACAAAGTTTACAAGGAAACTTCACCTTACGTTTCTCTTTCTTTCCCTCTCTAGCATTATCATTTTGTCTCCCATTATTGTCTTTGTCCTTAGGTTTATTTTTATTCTTCCCACCCTTACAATTGTTTCGACCTTTCCTTTTATTCCCATCTAGTTGTTGGTCACCATTTGGGTTCTTCGACGATTGCACGGAATGTACATCCGCTGATTGGGTGGGTTTGGAGGATGCAAATGAAGTTGATCCTTCGGCAGACTTCGTTGCCGAGTTTGTGGACTTTACATTAGCGGACCCTATAATTCCATCGACATGAGGTTTGGGATTCTATCTAGGATCGTGATTTGGCCGTGGTGCATCTGGAAGAAGGTGATATAACATCCCAGACTGAGCATATATCAAATCGAGTTGTTGGGATCTAAAGATAGCTTCTTCCTCGTTGAAGACCCTGGAAGTAGCAACGTCCTTCGAGATAGGAGGGTGAAAAGACTTTAGGAACCATTCTAGAAGAAATTCTGGGGGTATAGGATTCTTAATCAACCACTTTCGTCTATTCCATTCCTAGATATGGTCCGAGATGTGAGTGTCGGTACCCTGGCGTAGACTCGACAAAAGTTCAAGGCCAACATCGTAACAAATGTGCAATTGAAAGTGGTTGAGAAAGGATAACACTAACTGATGGAATGACCCATATGTCCCCCTAGGTAGCTCATTATACCATTGTGACACAACTCGAATGAGAGTGCATTGAAATAATCGTAATCTAATAGAATCATGGTTCAGAGAATTCGATGAGCACCAAAGGTGAAAAGTAGTGACGTGATCACCAGGTTCCTCTCCATTCTTACCTTCAAACTTTGGAATGTCTGACGGAAGTTTGGTGGGGACAGGGAGCCATGTGGCATCATGACTCACCGGGTCATTCATTAACTTAGACAAGTCTGGCAGATTAAGCATGTCCAGAAAAGGGACACGGGGTTGCGACATCTGGCCCCACCCTCCCGTGGAAGATTGTGCGTTGGGAACTGCATTCCATCCTGGATTCTAGTAAGGACCAAAACCCTGTCCAAAATTATAAGGCCCTCCTCCGGGATGATTCGTATAAGATGGGTTGGGCTTCATTCCAACAGGAATGTTCTAATAAGGATTATGAAAATTGCCCCCGACTGAATTAGATCCGAGTTGAGGGTTTTGAAAATTTCCCCCAACCAGATTGGATCCGGGTTGGGGGTTGCCCAAAGTGTAAGACTGACCTCCTCCAGGTGGGAATCCAGAGGATTGAAGTGGATTCATCATGCCAAAATTATTGTTCGGAATCGACACTGAGGAGATATGGATGTAAGGTGGAACTTGTCCACCAGCTGGGTTGTTCCATCCAGTTATAGAAGGATTAGACCTGGGGTTAAGAAAATTGGCACTTCCTGAATTAGGATTCATTTGGGGAATATGAGAACCACCAAACGAAAAAGGAGTGTAAGGAGGTGTAGTTCCCCCAAGTCCAAGGCTAGCGTTGGGGCCAACAGCTGGGATGGCAGTTGAAAACTGCGACATGAAGTTATGCATACCATAAGAAAATGGACTAGAAGCCATAGGGTTGGACTGAACATTGTACCCGACGAGTGACCGAAACCCCCAAAAGGGTTCGAGGCAAGAGATGAAGCATTAAATACAGGACGAGCCATAGTACTAGTATAATCCTCTGGCACTGCAACTGTAGCGGTTGTAGGAGTCGAAGGGGTGCCATTAACTATAGTGGGTATGGGAGTCAAAGAACTCCCAGTGTTCTGAAGAATAGACTCAGTACTCATCCTTGTGGAACCACAAGTCTGAAAGGTGGATGTGTGTGTACCACTTCCACAAACTCTACGCCTTTTAGAAGGAAAGAAACCGAAATCCAGTGGTAATTGTAGCAACCGACGAGACCAGCGGGGAAGC
This sequence comes from Picea sitchensis, assembly GCA_010110895.2. Classification (NCBI taxonomy): domain Eukaryota; kingdom Viridiplantae; phylum Streptophyta; class Pinopsida; order Pinales; family Pinaceae; genus Picea; species Picea sitchensis. Next base: position 122,355 of record SNQJ01S0024516.1, on the reverse strand, counting down.
TGGTCTGACTCCATGATGACTTATGACTCTACAAAATACAAATATATCCTAAGACCAACTAGTAGTCAAAGAGCATACAAAAAATTCAAACGACCAATATGCATGCAAACAGGCTAAAGTGGCTAAGTGGCCTCCCTCGCTAAAGAAGGTATTCCTCGTCCAAGAGGGACTTGAGACTCCCTGCTAAAGTTTGGAGGTAACAGAATCAGTTATAGAGGCCCTCGTGGGCTTAAAAACCAGTCGGTCGGATCCCCCCAGAAAGGTAATCCTCCATAAAGGTTGTGTGTTGTCCGGCCTCTATCTGACCCAGGATACAAGCAGAATAACCCCTGCAAGTAACCTATGAGATACCTAAGTCAAGAAACTAATAAACCACTATATAACCAATGCACAGGTGAGAAATCGTAAGTCCGGATCACCATTTGGGTAGGGTATAAAAGCCCGAAACCTTGAAAGCATCGCCTCTCATAGAGGTATGGGTACTAGCAAGATCCCCAAATATGAATAAATCCACAGAAATATCTCTGACGCTAGGCGAGTATCTCTGGGTTATCCCTTCAACTAAATTCGTGCGACCTCGTGATTAACTCCGGTGTGAGCGGAGCCTCCTGATATTACCAATTATACAATGGACTTCTCAACTCCCCGTCTCAGACACATATGTTGATTTAATTGCCTTGGAGAAGTTTACTCACAAAATCCTATTCCTAGGCACTAAATCCTAGGCTAGTTTGTGCACCCTAAAAATAAAATCGTGACTAATCAATTTTAGTTTAAAGCGTAAATTTTATTGGCCATGGTTACTCAAAAGGATATGGAAGCGAAAATCATGATTTTATGACTCTGCAAAAGATAAATATGAATATAATGCAAAGTCTACCTTTAACTTTTCAATGAATGATATGCTAATAAAAACAGTGCAATTTTCAATTTCAACTCTGCAATTCAGAAGTAAAATGCAATATTTCGCTAAATGTACTAAGCTAATGATAAAGGTTCAAAGACAAAAATGTTAACCAATGCAAACTGTCTATTTTTTTGTATTTTCAATATATCAAAGAGAAATTGCATGGACTGAAAAGCAGACTGATATATAAATTATATTGTGTATAAACGAAATAACTCGAGCAGAATACCAAGCAGCCAAGCAAACAACCTAGGGTTCAAGGACAAACCAAAAAATGAAAAACAATGAGAAAGACTACACCCATAAATTCAACTCCCAACAGGCTTCTTGTCAACCCAGAGAAGCTCAACATGCACTACAGAGACCTAAGAAGGCCCAATAAACATCAAAACTCACCCAACAATCACTAAACCAAGCAAACAAGCAAGGAAAAGTGGTATACGCGACTGTTTAGGAGAAAAGTGCGTATATACACAGCTTGCAGAGAGGCATAATGCGTGTGTACGCAACTGTCAAGGCAAAAGGAGCGTACAGGCTTTAAAACAAGGCCAGACAAGGGAAAAAAGGCTGAAAACTTAGACTCAAAGTGAACATAATCTTCCAAGCAGTGATACGACAAGAAACACAAAGGAAAAAGAGCAATGCAAGAAGAAAAGGTAATTCAACCCTTAGAAGGAATATCTCTCCCCAGTGGAGTCGCCATTTTTGTTTCGAGGGAAAAACTCTCTATGTCCAAGGGTAAACCACAACAGATAGGTATGACTGCAGAAATCAACTCAATTCCATTGTATGCTATATAAACTAATGTGCAAGATAAGAAAGAGGGATACCTCGATCCAACGTTTGATGATGTTCCACCATTGAGCACTTTGACCCAAAGCTTTGTACCTACTATGAGTTCTCAACGAACAAGCAAAGCAAGTGTATAGTTATAATGTAAAGGGGTCAGCACATCAGATAGCATAATCCATTAATAAACATTACAAACATGCCCATGGATAATAATCATATATTTGTACGATACCAATAGGACAGGAAATAATTATTTCTATTAATAATTGATCAACATAAGTGTCAACATTAAAGACTTCTGTGTCGGAACGGTTCGAAACCAAGGAACCAAGTTCCTTCCAGCTGGGTCTCCACCACTTCAATCCTCCACCAAAGGCAAGCTCGAAAGAGAGAGACAATGAGGTTCTCTCAACAATAGGGAAAGAGCTTGGGGGCTGAACACTGTGTTCAGACTTGAGGGAAGAGAGGATGCAAACTCAATATGAAGTAATTTCTCCAGAGTAACTTTGCTCTCAAAGTTGAATGCTTTCTCCTCTTTTCCATAGCTCGAAATTGTGCTCTTATAGCCTTCAAAATGCAACTGAAGGACCGAGTCAGAACATTTCCAGTATATGGAAGGCAAAGGATCATAGATATCTTGTTGTGACATGGAAACTCGACTCCATTTTTTTATTTTCGGGCACAAATCTCGATGTACGCGGGTTGTAGTGGAGCAACCTGCGTATACGCTTGTTGTATAGCTGATAGGGCACGTATATGTGGAAAAATGTTTATTTTAGCTCTAGATTTATCAAAAAGGAATGATAAGTCTGCATAGGGAAATGGAAAAAGGCCCTCTGTGCAAGATAGCAATGGTGAGGCAAATCTTGCTATAACACTTATAACATTAACAACAAAACTTTACATAGTTTAATAGGGTCTACCCCCCTTGGCTTCCCTAGGAGTGAGCCTAGATGGAAGGAGTCTAGATCGAGGTGATAGTGGGTCTAGACTTAGGTTTGTGTCTTCAAGGACACACCAAGTGGGTTGGAGGCTTCTCCACGATTGTAAGTGTGTATTAGGAAGACAACATATTTGACGTCGTTGTCATGGATAAGTCTCTTATCCTTGGTTAATTGACAAAATTTAATTAATTCTTTAAAAACTAAGTAATAAATTTTTCCCTTAACTTATCACAACTTGAGTTTTGTTATTTGACATTACTTAGTCTCCACGTGGCGACTCCATTTAATCATTGCTTGAGGTATCCTACCAGGAGCAATCCGCAAGGGTTGGTTGATTCCCTTCTGAACCCGAAAGGGTGTATAGGAGGAGAATAAATAGACTAACTCCTCGTAGACTCCTTGAAAGTCTTGGAGAAGAAGCAATATCTGATATACATCTCTTGTTTGCATAATAATCCTACAACGACTATGGGTGATCCATTGAGTCTATGTAATTTTGCTAGTATTCAAGGTTATCCTCATCCTATTCCTAACAAAGCTATTGAGAAATTTCCTCCTTTTCATGGAAAAAATGTTGTTAGTTCCAGGTCTCACATCATGAATTTCAACATGTGCATCCTAAAATGGTGTAATGGTCACAATTATGAAGATGTGAAGATGAAATTTTTTGTGTATTCTCTGGAAGAGGAGGTTTTAGATTTGTTCATGGAACAGGATGATGACAATTTTAGAACCTTGGCATAAATCCAGAAATCCTTCAATGAAAGATGGGGTTATGAGAAATAAGATCGTGATTTATTGGCCACCCTTAGCTCTAGTTAAAAGAAGGAAAATGAAATGATGAAGGAATTCAACAAAAAATGATCCAGATTTTATGAGCAGAACGAAATGAATACAGATTATTAAAATATGCTTAACACAGAATAACAGAGATACAATAAAATTTGTTTTCTATTCAATAAGGAAATAAGTTGAAACTGTAAAATGCAGCGGAAAACTAGTTTACCGGAATGGTGGCAGCTTATCTCTGAGAAGAGATGTGACGACTGCACTCATTTGATAGCATATGATTACAATGAGGCTTTGAAGGCATTTTTACAATAAATAGGAATGTAAAAAATTCTAGACATCCAAAAACCTAACCCTAGGAGATGAAGCGCCAAAAGTCATGTGGGCCCCATTTGGGTAAGTTAGTAAATAAACTTCCTGGGGTCGTAACTTTTGCATACGATCTTCATTTTAGGTGCACAATAGCCCGTTGGAAACGTATTGTTGATGAGATTCATTTTTGGGGCTCAATCATAGACTTCAATTATCATTGAGAAGATCTATCCCGAAAACCTTCATTTAGGCCCTCACAATGGCCCCAGAAGTTAAAAACTGCTAAAAATAGTAAATTGCCAAAATTGCAAGAAAATTGTTTTGAGCAAGTTGGAAAATGTGGGTGGCCACTGATATCCACCTGGATCAATCCTCCCTTCTTAGGAAGCAATGGTCTCCATTGCGTTGAGTTCCCCCATCAGATGAGGAAATTTCTGCTAAATTTGGCCCCAGGTGAGCCACTTGCCTTGGTGCAGGAGTTGCTCTGCTTTGACGACTCAATAAAGATGAATCTTTTGTTGTTGAGTGCCCTTGATATGTGTGTCAAAAATATGATCATTGGATGCATGTTGCATGCAGTCAGGGTTGAGATATGTTGGTGTCAACTGCTCTGATATCTCTGAGGTGTCTAATAATGGTGGGAAATATGGCCAAAGGAGAGCCACGTTGAAGACTAGGTACAGGCCAAGAAAATGGGGAATGTTGAGCTCAAAAGCATTGTCACCCACAACCTTGGTGATGGTGTACGACCCATAATTGAGTGGGAAAAGATTTCGATGGGGCCTTGTAAGGCATTCTTTCTGCAAGTGCAACCAAACTTTGTCTCCCACCTGAAACTTATGTGGCACCCGATGTTGATCATGACGCTACTTGTACTTGGAATTAGACTTTTGTAGAATATCCTGAACTTGTTGGTGGATGTGTTGGATCCGTTCAATTATCCGAGTGGATTTTTCAACTTCTAGTGGAGTAGGGGACGAGTCGTTCGAGGTGGTCACCAGGGGTAGTGCAACATCCATGGGGCCCAATGGTTGGAATCCCAACCCCACCTAAACGAGGTTGTGGCCAGTTGAGCTATACAGGGCTCGGTTGCAGCTATGTTGGACATAGGGAAGACTCTCATCCCATGTGCGGGGGTATTTTTAATTGTACATGCGCATGATATGTACGATCATTCGATTGATGACCTTAGTTTGGCCATCTTTCTGGGGGTGGAAGGAAGTGGATTTGGTGAGCTTGGTATCCAATAGTGACCAAAGGCTCGAATAGAATGTGCTGAGGAACCGACTGTCACGGTCTGAGATAATGGTTTGTGGGATCCCAAAATGTACCCATACTTGTTCAAAGAATAGCTTAGCAGTTGCTTCTGTTGTGATGTTCTTCTTGCAGGTGGCTAGAATCGCCATCTTGGAAAAGCGATCAAAAACCACAAAAACATAGTCATTTACCCTCTTGGTGGATGGGAGGCCCGACATGTATTCCAATGAGATGGATTCCCACAACCTGTCAGGAGTAGGCAGAGGGGTGTACATGCCATGTTTCTTAGTGTTCGGTTTGGCAATAATGCAAGCAGTGCAGGACCTGATATACTTGCCGACATCATATCGAAGTTCCAGCCAGTAGAAATGTTTTTGCATCATTGCCACTGTCGTTTCAACGCCAAAGTGTCCTACCACCCGACTGTAGTGAGATTCCCAAATCCGCTTCGTGTGCTTTCTTGATGGAACACAGAGATGGCCCAGACGACACAACAACCCCTCTTGAAGATGGAAATTAGCGACCACTGAGTCAATGCCCAACATTTGGTAGGTGGTGGAGAAGTCAGGGTTTGTCTCGTAGAGGTGGGGCCATTCAGAGGTCTCGTCGCTGCAAGAGTCTAGCACCGTGGTGAGTGCTACGACTGGAGGTCGGCTGAGGCAGTCAAAAAATCAGTTGGTACTTCCTGTTTTATACTTGATGTTGAGGTGGAACTATTGTAAGTATGTGGACCACTTATGATGGCGGTCATTCTGCAATTTTCCTTGGGTTTGCATGAACTGTAGTGGATTGTGATCAATGTGGATGATTGTCTCCTTCCCAAGAATGTAATGTCTCCACTGGAGGTAGGCTTGCACAATGGATTACATTTCTTTGTCATAAGTAGGGTACTTACAGACAACATCTAATAGTGTCTCATTATGATATGCCACGGGGTGGCCATGTTGAGTGAGAATGATGCCCACAACATAGTCTGAAGCATCTATCTCGATCTCAAAGGGATGTTGTAGGTCTGGTAATGAAAGTAATGGGGATGAGCACAAACGCTTCTTCAATTCATGGAAGGCTTGTTGTTGGGACAAACCCCACACAAACTTCTCCTTATTGCCACCCCCGGTTACTTGGCTGAGGGCCCATGCTATATGAGAGAATCCCAACATGAACCTGCGATAGAAATTAGCGAGGCCCAAGAAGCTCTGAATTTCAGTGAGTGTGGTTAGGGCTGGCCCATCACGAATGACCTGGATCTTGGTTGGATCCACATGCACACCATGTCGATCAACTATGTAGCCTAAGTAATGGACCATGTCCATGTCAAAGGAGCATTTTTCCAAGTTTGATATAGTTTGTGTTGTCGCAGGGTGTGCAAAACCTGGTGAATATGTTGCAAGTGTTCCGCCCAAGTCTTGTTGTAGATGAGGATGTCATCAAGATACACCACTGCAAAAGTGTTGGTGAAAGGTTGTAGGATATCGTCCATCATCCTCATAAACATTGTTGGAGCATTTGTCAAACCAAAGGGCATGACCAACCATTCAAAAAGACCTTTTTTGGACTTGAAGGAGGTCTTCCACATATCTGTATGGTCTATTGGGACCTGGTGGTAGCCAGACTTCAGATCAATCTTACTGAAGTATTTTTCCCCCATGAGTTGATCAAGGAGGTTGTCGATTTGGGGAATTGAGTACCAGTTTTGGACTGTGATTTTATTTAGGGTTTGGTAATCAATGCAAAGTTGCCAGGTCCCATCTTTCTTCTGCACCAGCACAATTGGGCTCCCAAAAGGCGATGAGTTGGGACGTATGTGCCCCTTATGGAGTAGTTCTTAGATCTGCCTATTGACTTCTCATTTTCTAACATATAGCAGTGATAGACTGGCCCATTGGGTAGCGGTGTGTCGAGGGTGAGATCGATGGGATGCTTGACCTGGAAGTCCAGAGGTACCCTAGTGGGAGAGGAGAAGATATCTAAGTATTCTTCAACGACCTTATCCACTTTCTTCTGTTGTGTAGAGAGATCGGTCGTGGAGGCCCTGGATGTGGCTGTGATCTTTTGCTCACTCTGAGAGAGAATCACGAAGAATACAAATTTCCCGGTCTGAGATATGACCTTACTGCATTGCTTGGCAGAGATCAAGGAAATAACACTAGGAGGGAATGCCTCGAGTATCCTGTACAATTTCATGTTCAAAGTAATAATAACACTACGAGGCCTAGACTGATATACAACATGACATTTCCATAAATAAGGTTGGCCCAAAAGAACATTACAAACTTCGAGAAGAGAAACATCACACAATACCTCGTCTTTTAAGGGCTTGATGTCATACGACAGTCGACACTATTGGTTGATGCAAAGATCGCTTCCTTGGCGGAGCCATCCAATGGTGTAGGGTTGTGGGTGCGACATTGTCGGTAGGGCCAACCACTTGACGACCTCTGCTGAGATGAGGTTCTTCTAGATACTGCTATCAACGATGAAGTGAAATGGGGTGCCTTTTACCCACATCTATGAATGGAAGAGGCACTCGCCTTCTTCTGGCTCGTCTGGTTCACTAGGCTGGAGCTTGGTGGTAGCAATGGTGGCAATGGGTTCCGTGTCAATGATCCTTCTTCCCCTTTATGGTTTTGAATGAGAGTAAGAACCTACATCTGATTCAAAGGATTTCACTTCGTCCACCAACGATTTCTTTGAGAGACAATCAACAATGTTATGCCAAGGGCTCTTATGGAAGTCGCACCACTTCCCGATATCTTTCTTTGTCTTTCTAGTGTCCTTCTTTGCTAGTGGCTTGGACTGGTTTTCCTGATACTTTATATATTTTCTCTGTCCTTAGTTATGTGGGTTGGGGCCACCCTTTCTTGGATTTTGTTGTGGGGGGTTCCCAGGCCCAAATTTCTGCGTCTTTTGTTTTAGATTCTGCTCGATTTTGAGGGAATATCGGTAGGTCGCGCCCAGAACGAAATGTCCAGAAATTCCATTTTGGTATGGATGTATCTATGGAGAGCACCGCGATACTTGAGAACTAGATTTCACTATGAATTCTTTGATACCCATCTTGGTGTGCAAGGTATGGAATATATTTGTGAACTCTAGCACTACTTGGTCTCTTTCTTGCCACAGTGTGGTCCATTTGGTATACAAGTCGTCATAACTTCTGACAGGGTAGTATTGTTCCTTAATATCATCCCTGAAGGATTCCCAGGTGGCCGGGACTATAAATAATGAGGGTTCCTTTGTCTCCTTTTGCTCACAGAAAGTTTCCTACCAATCTTTGACATGGGGAACGACTTTGAGGAGTGCAAAAGTAATCTTTTCTCCATTCGAAAAGTTACCGACAAAAAAATACCCTTCTAGTAGATTCAACCACTTGTCTACAACATCTGTGTATCTGAACTTCAAATATAGGAATATCAAAGTTGAATTGTACCTTTAAGGGGGCAGTGCCTCTGCTCCAGGAAGATGCGTAGATTGTTGGTAGTCGTTGAAGGATTTGCGCGAAACTATCCATCATCTCGTTCATCTGTTGCATGAGGGATTCCTCAAGAATTTTTTTGAAAGGATCTCTTGTCCCATCATATTTCTTTTCTCCTGCCATGAGAGGTCGCTTCAGCATGTGAGAGATTTTGTCCTCAAGAGAAACAAGCTCGAGACCCAATTCTTTGTACCTTGACTTCGTTGGGGACATGCATTAAGATGACAAGGAGCAGACCGCTCTGATACCACTGATCTCGATTTTATGAGCAGAACGAAATGAATGCAAATTATTAAAATATGCTTAACACGGAATAACAAAGATACAGTAAAATTGGTTTTCTATTCAATAAGGAAATAAGTTGAAACTGTAAAATGTAGCAGAAAACAAACTTGTTGGAATGGTGGCGGCTTATCTTTAAGAAGAGATGTGACGACTGCGCTCATTTGCCAACAAATGATTACAATGAGGCTCTGAAGGAATTTTTACAATAAACAGGAATGTCAAAAACACTAGACATCCAAAAACCTAACCCTAGGAGATGAAGCACCAAAATTCATGTCGGCCTCGTTTGGGTAAGTTAGTACATCAACTTCCCGGGGTTGTAACTTTTGCATATGATCTCTGTTTTAGGCACACAATAGCCCATTGGAAAGGTATCGTCAAGGAGATTCATTTTGGGTGGTCAATCAAAGCCTTTGGCCATCATTGAAAAGATAGTTCCCAAAAAACCTTCATTTAGGCCCTCAAAATGGCCCCAGAAGTTAAAAACTACTAAAAATAGTAAAATGTCAAAATAGCCAGAAAATTGTTTTGAGCGAATTGGAAAAGGTGGGTTCCCACTCATATCAACCTAGATCAATCCTCCCTCATTAGGAATAAATCGTCTCCATTGCGTTGTTTTCCCCCATCAGATGAGGAAATTTCTGTTGAATTTGGCCCCGGGTGAGCCACTTGCCTTGGTGCAGAAGCTGCCCTGCTTTGACAACTCAATAAAGCTGGATATTTTGTTGTCAAGTGCCCTTGATCCATGTGTCCAAAATATGATCACTAGATTCCTGTTTCATGTAGTCAGGGTTGATATCTGTTGGTGTCAACTACTCTGTTATCTCTAAGGTGTCCAATAATGGTGGGAAATATGGTCGAAGGAGAGCCACGTTGAAGACTGGGTGCAGGCCAAGGCGTTCTTTTTGCAAGTGCAACCAAACTTTGTCTCCCACTTGAAACATATGTGGCACCCGATGTTGATCATGGCATTGCTTGTATTTGGCATTACACTTCTATAGAATATCCTGAACTTGTTGGCGGATGTGTTGGATCCGCTCAATGAACCAGGTGGATTTTTCATCTTCTGGTGGAGCAAGGGATGAGTCGGTTGAGGTGGTCACCAGGGGTAGTGAAACATCCATGGGGCCCAATGGTTGGAATCCCAACACCGCCTAAATGGGGTTATGTCTAGTTGAGCTATGCAGGGCTTGGTTGTAGCTATGTTGGACATAGGGAAGACTCTCATCCCATGTGCGGGGGTGTTTTGATTTGTACATGTGCATGATATGTACGATCATCCGATTGACGACCCCAGTTTGGACATCTATTTGGGGTGGAAGGAAGTGGATTTGGTGAGCTTGGTATCCAACAGTGACCATAGGCTCGACTAGAATGTGTTGAGGAACCGATTGTCACGGTCTGAGATAATGGTTTGTGGGATCCCAAAATGTACCCATACGTGTTCAAAGAAGATCTTGGCAATGGATTTTGTTGTGATGTTGTTCTTGCAGGTGGCTAGAATCGCCATCTTGGAAAAGCAATCAAAAACCACAAAAAACAGTCATTTCCCCTCTTGGTGGACGGGATGCCCGACATGTAGTCCAATGAGATGGATTCCCACACCTTATCAGGAGTAGGCAGAGGGGTGTACAGGCTTTGTTTCTTAGAGGTAGATTTGTCAATAATGCAAGCGATGCAGGACTTGATATACTTGCTGACATCCTGTCGAAGTTTCAACCAGCATAAATGTTTATGCATCACTACCACTGTCTTTTCGACGCCAAAGTGTCCTGCCACCTGATTGTAGTGATCTTCCCAAATCCGCTTCATGCGCTCGCTTGATGGAACACAGAGATGGGCCAGACAACACAACAACCCATCTTGAAGATGGAAATTAGAGACCATTGAGTTGGCACCCAACATTTTTTAGGTGGTGGAGAAGTCAGGGTCTGTCTCGTAGAGGTGGTGCCATCCGGAGGTCTCGTGGCTGCAAGAGTCTAGCACCGTGGTGAGTGCCGTGACTGGAGGTCGGATGATGCAATCAAAAAATCAGTTGGTACTTCATGTTTTATACTTGATGTTGAGGTGAAACTGTTGTAAGTATGTGGACCACTCATGATGGCGGTCATTTTTCAATTTTCCTTGGGTTTGCATGAACTGTAGTGGCTTGTGATCAGTGTGGATGACTGTATCCTTCCCAAGAATGTAATGTCTCCACTGGAGGTAGGTTTTCACAAAGGATTACATTTCTTTTTCATAAGTAGGGTAATTATGGACAACATCTGAGAGTGTCTCATTATGATATGCCATGAGGTGGCCATGTTGAGTGAGAATGACGCCCACAACATAGTCTGAAGCATCTGTCTCGATCTCAAAGGGATGTTGCAGGTCCAGTAATGAAAGTACTGGGGATGAGCACAAACGCTTCTTCAATTCATCAAAGGCTTGTTGTTGGGAATGACCCCACACAAACTTTTCCTTACTTCCACCCTTGGTTACTTGGTTGAGGGCACATGCGATATGAGAGAATCCCAACACGAATCTACGATAGAAATTGGTGAGGCCCATGAAGCTCTGAAGTTCAGTGAGTGTGGTTGGGGCTGGCCAGTCACAGATGACTTGGATATTGGATGGATCCAAATGCACACCATGTCAATCAACGATGTAGCCTAAGTAATGGACCCTGTCCATGCCGAAGGAGAATTTTTCCAAGTTTTCATATAGTTTGTGTTTTCGCAGGGTGTGCAGAACCTGCTGAATATGTTGCAAGTGTTCCTCCCAAGTCTTGTTGTAGATGAGGATGTCATCCAGATACACCTTTACAAAATTATTGGTGAAAGGTCAAAGGATATCGTCCATCATCCTCATAAACATTGTTGGAGCATTTGTCAAACCAAAGGGCATGACCAACCATTCAAAAAGACCTTATTTTGACTTGAAGGAGGTCTTCCATACATCTGTCTGTTCTATTGGGACCTGGTGGTATCCAGACTTCAGATCATTCTTACTGAAGTATTTGGCCCCTGTGAGTTGATCAAGGATGTCGTCGATTTAGGGAATCAAGTACCGGTTTCAGACTGCGATTTTATTTAGGGCCCGATAATTAATGCAGAGTCACCAGGTCCCATCTTTCTTCTGCACCAGCACAATTGGGCTCCCACAAGGCGATGAGATGGGACGTATGTGCCCCTTGTGGAGAAGTTCTTAGATCTACCTCTTGACCTCCTCGTTTTCTAACAGAGATCGATGATAGACTGGCCCATTGGGTAACGGTGCGTCGGGGGTGAGATCGATGGGATGCTTGACCAGACAGTGTAGAGGTACCTCAGTGGGAGAGGAGAAGATATTTGAGTATTCTTCTATGAACTTATCCACTTGCTTATGTTGTGTAGAGAGATCGGTCATGGAGGCCTTGGATGTGGCTGCGATATTTCACTCACTCTGAGAGAGAATCATGAAGAAGAAAAATTTCTCAATCTAAGAGATGACCTTCCTGCATTGCTTGGCAGATATCAAAGAAATAGCACTAGGAGGGACTGCCTCGGGTATCTTGTACAATTTCTTGTTCAAAGTAATAATAACACTACGAGGCCTAGACTCATATACAACATGACGTTTCCATAAATAAGGTTGTCCCAAAAGAACATTACAAACTTCGAGAGGAGAAACATCACACAATACCTCATCTTTGAAGGGCTTGATGTCGTACGACAGTCGACACTGTTGGATGATGCAGAGATCACTTCCTTGGCGGAGCCATCCAATGGTGTAGGGTTGTGGGTGTGGCATTGTCAATAGGGCCAACCGCTTGAAGACCTCTACTGAGATGAGGTTCTTCTGGCTACCGCTATCAACGATGAAGTGCAACAGGGTGCCTTTTACCCACATCTGTGAATGGAAGAGGCGCTAGCCTTCTTCTGGCTCGTCTAGTTCACCAGGCTGGAGCTTGGTGGTAGCAATGGTGGCACTGGGTTCTGTGTCAATGATTTGTCTTCCCCTTTCTGGTTCTGACTCAGAGTCAGAACCCACATTTGATTCATAGGATTTCACTTCGACCACCAGCAACTGCTTTGAGCGAAAGTCAATAGTGTTATGCCAAGGGCTCTTATGGAAGTTGCACCACTTCATGGTATCTTTCTTTGTCTTTCCGGTGTCATTCTTTACTTGCGGATTGGACTGGTTGTCCTAATACTTTCCATATTTTCTTTGTCCTTTGTTTTGTGGGTTGGAGCCGCCCCTTCCTGGATTTTGATGTGCGGGGTTCCCAGGCCCAAATTTCCACGTCTTTTGTTTGAGCTTCTGCTCGATTGTGACGACATATCGGTAGGTCACGCCCAAGGACAAGATGTCCAGAAATTCCATTTCGATCTAGATGTATCTTTGTAGAGCACTGCGATACTTTAGCACCAGATGTCATTCTGAATTCTTTGATACCCATATTGGTGCACAAGGTATGGAAGATATTTGTGAACTCTAGCACTGCTTGGTCTCTTTCTTACCGCAGTGTTGTCCATTTGGTATACAAGTCGTCATAACTTCTGATAGGGTAGTATTGTTCCTTAATAACATCCCTGAAGGATTCCCAGGTGGCCACGAATTTAAGTAATGAGGGTTCCTCTATTTCTTTTTTCTCACAGAAAGTTTCCCACCAATCTTTGACATGGGGAATGACTTTGAGGAGTGCAAAAGTAATATTTTCTCTATTCGAAAAGTTATGGACAAAAATGTACCCTTCTAGTAGATTCAACCACTTGTCTACAACATCTTCGTCTATATGACCTTCAAATATAGGAATATCAAAGTTGATTTGTACGTTGAAGGGGGTGACGCCTCCGCTCGAGGAAGATGTGTCGCTTGTTGGTAGCCGCCGAAGGATTTGCGCGAAATTATCCATCATCTCGTTCATCTATTGTGTGAGGGATTCCTCAAGCAAAATTTTGAAAGGATCTCATGTCCCGTCATAGTTATTTTATCCTTCCATGAGAGGTCTCTTAGGCATGCGAGAGCTTTTGTCCTAAAGAGAAACAAGATCGAGACCCAATTCTTTGTACCCTGACCTTGTTGTGGACATGCATTAAGATGACAAGGAGCAGACTGCTCTGATACCACTAATCCGGATTTTATGAGTAGAATGAAATGAATATAGATTATTAAAATATGATTAAAACAGAATAACATAGATACAGTAAAAGTGGTTTTCTATTCAATAAGGAAATACGCTGAAACTGTAAAATGCAGCGGAAAACAAGCTTGTTGGAATGGTGGTGGCTTATCTCTGAGAAGAGATGTGACAACTGCGCTCATTCGCCAACAGATGATTACAATGAGAATCTGAAGGTATTTTTACAATCAACAGGAATGTTAAAAACCCTAGACATCTAAAAATCTAACTCTAGGAGATGAAGCGCCAAAAGTCATGTGGGCCCCGTTTGGGTAAGTTAGTACATCAACTTCCCGGGGTCATAACTTTTGCATATGATCTCCATTTTAGGCGCACGATAGCCTGTTGGAAAGTTATCGTCGAGGAGATTCATTTGGGGGGCTCAATCAGAGCCTTTGGATATACTCAAGAAGCTCGATCCTGAAAAACCTTCATTTAGGCCCTCAAAATGGCCCCAGAAGTTAAAAACTGCTAAAAATAGTAAATTGCCAAAATTGCTAGAAAATTGTTTTGAGCGAGTTGGAAAAGGTGGGTGGCCACCGATATCCACCTGGATCAAAAAATTTAATAACTTAGTTAAAATCCCCCCTCAAACTATTAATCCTCCTGATGCCTCAATATTAATTCATTATATGGAAGCCTTTGAGGGAGAAATCAGATATCAATTGAGGGATAAAGAGCCAACAACTCTAAGGGATGCACAAAAGTATGTTATCAAAATAGACAATAATATGCAAGATGCTAGGAAGTCAAAATTGCCAGGTTTTTCAAGGGAAACTTCTTACAAACCCAATGAGGAGAATAAGAAGAAAGTGGAAAATTAAGAGTCTTCTAATGATGGCATAAAGGATCTCACTCAATTAATTAAGAAAATGGATATTAACCATGCTAATTAGATGACAGACATATCGAAGTTGATTTGTACCTTGAAGGGGGTGACACCTCCGCTCGAGGAAGATGCGTCGCATGTTGGTAGACGCCGAAAGATTTGCATGAAACTATCCATCATCTTGTTCATTTGTTGTGTGATGGCTTCCTCATGCAACATTTTGAAAGGATCTCATGTCCTATCATCCTTCTTTTCTCCTTCCATGAGAGGTTGCTTGGGCATGCGAGAGCTTTTGTCCTCAAGAGAAACTTCTTACAAACCCAATGAGGAGAATAAGAAGAAAGTGGAAAATCAAGAGTCTTCTAATGATGGCATAAAGGAGCTCACTCAATTAATTAAGCAAATGGATATTAACCATACTAATTAGATGTCAATCATGAAAAATAGGACGATATCCATGGAGAGGGCTCAATCTAGTAGACCTCATCATAAGCCAAATGATAAATGGCCAAAGTGACCTCCACCCAAGAGAAAAGGCAACCAAATCCTTTTGAGTCTACCAACTTGGTTGATCACCACGTTATCCCATATTGTAGGCCTTGTGACGAATTTCATGAAGAATCAACTTGCCAAATCTTCCTTGAAATTTGCGATGAAGAAGGGTTCTCTAAATCAAAAAATGAACAAGTTAACATGTGTGGTCGAAAATACAATGTTGGCATGAACAGATGGATGGAATTAATAGAGCATGGTAGGGATGTAAACTGCATGAATGATGTAGTGGATAAGGAAACATAAAATTTTGGTCCTAAGCCTACTACCAAGTAGGCATTAGATATGGCTAGATATAGAGGCCTTTCTTACCAAATAAATGGAGCCAAAAATCAAGAGAAGCCTCAAGCAAGTGTTCCTAAGGTACCTCCTCCCCCTCCTAAATCAACTGTTCCTACAAATATTGATCCGGATTTTATGAGCAAAACGAAATGACTACAAATTATTAACAGATGCTTAACACAGAACAACATAGATACAATAAAACTAGTTTTCTATTCAATAAGGAAATAAGTTGAAAATGTAAAATGCAGTGGAAAACAAGCTTGCTGGAATAGTGGTGGCTTATCTATGAGGAGAGATGTGATGCCTACGCTCTTTCACAAGAATATAATTACAATGAGACTCTGAAGACCTTTTTACAATAAATAGGAGTTTCAAAAACCCTAGACATCCAAAAACCTAACCCTAGGAGATGAAGCGTCAAAAGTCATGTGGGCCTCGTTTGGGTAAGTCAGTACATCAACTTCCTGGGGTCGTAACTTTTGCATACGATACCCCGTTGGAAAGATCTATTCGAGGACTACAACAGTTGCCAAAAATTACAGGATGAAATTTAATGACTGCAACATACCCAAAAAAACGTCGTTTAGGGCCTCAAAACGACTCTGGAAGTTCAGGACCTGAAAAACTGCTAAAAATAGTAAAACACGAAAATTGTCAGAAAGTTGTTTTGAGCTAGCTGGAAAAGGTGGGTGGCCACTGATATCCACTTGGATCAATCCTCCCTCCTTAGGAAGCAATGGTTTGCATTGTGTTGAGTTCCCCCATTAGATGAGGACATTTCTGTTGAATTTGGCCCCCGGTGAGCCACTTGCCTTGGTTCAGGAGCTGCCTTGCTTTGACGACTCGATAAATCTTGATCCTTTGTTGTTGATTTCCCTTGATCTGTGTGTCCACAATCTAATCACTAGATTCCTATTGTATGCATTTGGGGTTGATCTCTGTTGGTGTTAGTTGTTCTACTACGTCTGAGGTGTCCAATAATGGTTGGAAATAAGGCCGAAGGAGGTCCATGTTGAACACTGGGTGTAGGCCAAGTAAATGAGGAATGTTGAGCTCAAAAGCATTATCCCCCACATCCTTGGTGATGGTGTACGACCCATAACGGAGTGGGAGAAGCTTTTGATGGGGTCCTGTAAGGCGTTCTTTCTGCAAGTGCAACCAAACTTTGTCGCCCACCTGAAACTTATGTGGCACCCGATGTTGATCATGGCACTGCTTGTACTTGTCATTGGACTTCTATAGGATATCATGAACCTATTGGCGAATGTGTTGGATCTGCTCAATGAACTGGGTGGCTTTGTCAACTTCAATTGGAGCAGGAGATGATTTGACCGAGGTGACCGCAAGGGGAAGTGCAACATCTATGGGACCCAATGGTTGGAATCCCAACCCCACCTGAAAGGGGCTGTGGCCGGTTGAGCTATGCAGGGCTAAGTTATAGCTATGCTGGACATAGGGAAGACTCTCATCCCATGTGTGAGGGTGCTTGGAATTATACATGCATAGGATATGCACGATCATTCGATTTACGACCTCGGTTTGGCCATCTGTTTGGGGGTGGAAGGTTGTGGATTTGGTGAACTTGGTGTCTAGAAGTGACCAGAGGCTTGACCAGAATGTGCATAGAAATCAACTATCTCGATCTGAGACAATGGTTTGTGGGATCCCAAAATGTACCCAGACTCATTCAAAGAAGAGCTTGGCAGTGGCTTCAACTGCCAAAGAAGGATTATGGCAACAACGAAGCCCCTGTGTCATTTATGAGTACTAATCTTCAAGGAGATGAGCTCAATTATCCTGCTGTAGACAAACAAGCCTACGCGGTTTATAAAGCGGTAAAACATTTTGGGTCTTAAATCCTCAAGAATCACACTAAAGTAATTGTGCCACACCCTACAGTCTGATCCTTGTTCACCCAATAGGAAATGGGGGAAAGGAGAGGGAACTTGATGGCGGTAGTCTAGGAATTTGATCTGGATATAAAACTGGCAAAACTAGTAAAAGGGCAGGGGTTGTGTAAT
Source organism: Picea sitchensis (assembly GCA_010110895.2). NCBI lineage: Eukaryota > Viridiplantae > Streptophyta > Pinopsida > Pinales > Pinaceae > Picea > Picea sitchensis. The sequence goes on along the minus strand of SNQJ01S0024516.1, from coordinate 104,764 downwards.
CTTGCAGCCGAAGCCCAAGATCAAGTAAATAAAGATCTCGGATGGGAGAATGAGATGGCACTATGGTGTGGTGAAATAATATATATCTCCCTAGGACAATATTCTTGGTATAAAGATCTTACTTATCTTCTACACCACGAGACTTGTCCCGAAAACCTCAATCCCAGAGAAAGGAGAGCCTTGAGATTAAAATCTGCGCAGTATCGTCTTATAAATTCGGTGCTATTTTGGATCAATTACGATGGGGTACTATTAAGATGTCTCGAATGAGGAGACACCAACAAAGTCCTGAATGAACTCCATGATGGTCCCGTCGAGTGACATTTTGCAGGAAACACCACCGCTCATAAGATTCTGAGAGCCAGCTATTACTGACCCACCTTGTTCAAAGACACTCATACTTACTCTAGGAACTGTAAAACTTGTCAAATGAGTGTTGGAAAGGAGAAAAGAGCGGCGGTCCCGTTCCAACCTGTTACCATCTCTCGTACTTTCGAGCAGTGGGGGTTGGATATCATAGGAGAAATCACACCTAGCTCCTTGAAACTGCACAAATACATTCTTACCACCACCGACTATTTCACAAGATTGACAGAGGCTATTCCTCTGACTCATGTGAATGAGAAGGTGGTGATCCAATTCATAGAACAATAGCTGATCATTTGTTTCGATGTCCCCTTTGCCCTGGTCTTCGATAACAAAACTTACTTTTCTTCGACCTTGTTGACAGAGTTTGCTCTGGACAAAGGAATCATAATCAAGTACTCTGCAAATTACTACCCCTAGGGAAATGGTGTGGTTGAATCAACTAATAAAAACCTAGTAAGGATATTGAAGAAGATGGTCACATATAACCAGAGAAATTGGCACAATCTACTCTATAATGCTCTGTGGGCCGATAGGGTCACACCTAAGGAAGCCATAGGAAATTCCCCATATTTTCTGGTGTATGGGCAAGAAGCCATCCTCCCAAATGGACTCTATCTCCCATCTTTTCCGCTGGCCCAAGATTGCAACGAAGAACCCTCATCGACCATGCATCAATTGATTAAAACTCTGCTTATGCTGGAAGAAGAGAGAGAAAAGGCTAAGTCAAAATTCCTAGCTCACCAACAAATGGTGAAAAGATGGTTCGATAAGCATAAGGCCAAAGAAAATAATTTTGAAGTAGGAGACTTAGTCCTGAAGTGGGATAGAGAAAATGAACCTAAGGGGAAACATTCTAAGTTTCAGAATCTATGGCTTGGACCTTTTCAGCTAACTGATAAGATTGGAGCAGGGGCTTATCGATTACAGAGCATGAGAGGAGAAAATGATGCCCTCCCAGTAAAACAATACTTCTACTAAAAAAAAATATAAAAAAAAATGGGTCATGGGTCAAGGTCATAGGAAACGAAGGAGGAACAAAGATTATGCTTTCACCCAGTGAATCGCCATTTGTTGAGCACTCAACACACCCTAAAATTCTATGTCCATTTTTTACTTTTGGGTACCACTTGATCATTTACATTGTCTATTTTGCTTTCAGTATGAAACTGATACTTGCGCTTATTTTTTATGTCCATTCTAAAGCCTACCTAAACATACAGCAAGGAATCATCTTAATCGTTGAAGGGCCCTTAATAATCTACCTAAAGAATCGACACACTAAATCTTTCCCCAGCGTGCTCAAGAGTTTCGCATCGGTAAACATTAAAGGTGATGAAAGTCGTTTGAAGAGTTTTAATTAACACCGAATACTGATCTTCATCGACGTCGATAGTTGAAAGTATTTTCTCTTACGATTCAACTTTGGCAAAGGTATCGCTGAAGACCGACCCATTCGGATTCGACGGGAAAACGAAGAGATAAGCGTCGCACAGAGAGGAAAGTGATATCGTCGATCGTCGACACCCTAAGCAATTTCGGAGTCGGAGAGTTACAAGATAAAGTAAACATTAAAATTTTACATTTGAAATTACCAATCCCCGACGCCACTCAAGTATAGATAGTCACAATATCTTCCTCCTTTAGTGCCTTTGATGTGAGTAGAGCCCTTAAGTGCAATCCTTACCCATAACCCAAATGCTAAATTTTATGTTCAAGTATTTTAAGTGACCCCGGGTTAATAAGCCATGTCAACGTCGATCAATGTCGAAAGTTCTAGAGAAAAAATATCAACAATTTCATATTTGCAAAAGTAACAATTATAAAATCACATGATCTACGAAAAACTTAAATAAAGGAATGTAGTTAATTTACATCCAAAAGGGGACATGATACATTCAAGAAGCTTCAATTTTTTCATACAACTAGAAAATTTCCCGCCAGACTTGGGCTATATACGAATAGATATTGTCGACACCTTTACTGACCGACCCAGTCATAGTGAGAATACAAAACTCTTACAACAAGAGGGAAGAATTTTTAAGTGTAACTGTGGGAAACCCAAAGCAGGGGGGTCACCCATTATGCATCTCCTGCGCATGCACCCTCTCCTGGACTGCTTCTCACACCATGTGACATTTCATTTTCCTTGTTCGATGCCATCCTCTGCGCCTCGCGCAACTTCACAATTATGTCTTGAGCTTCTCGAAGTTCTCTCTGGAGCCAAACTGTGTTTCCTCCACGACCCTGCGATGTCGATACCCCATGGTTCTTCGCCACCAACTGGTTCCGCAACTCCTTGTTTTCTTGATAGAGTTCATCTATTGAGAGCTAGGCTTGCTCTAACTACTGGATGGGACTCTTAACGGGAGAACCCAGTCCTTTTACCCTCCCCTTTCGTCCCTCGCTTCCTTTACTGGAAGTCTCCACAAGCCCCGACCAGTTAGTAAGCGCCATAGACTCCTCAACAGCTAGGTATACACTCAGTTCAGCTCGGGGGCGGTCTCCCTCCCTTCTCCTTATGTCTTTCCTGGGCCTCCCCCTTCTCTGTGGTGTCTGCTCCTCTGGGGGCGTGACCCTCAGCATACCTCGTTAAGGCGTACTTCCCTCCACCCCAAATCCCATTAGAGGCATCGGAACCTTCCCCGAGCAAATGCATGTACCTCCTGTCGAAGCCTCAAAGACACTGGAAGCCAATAAGAAGGAGTCCAAAGTGCGTTGGGGCTCGGACCTGGCATTCTGGCTATTATCATTCCAGGAGTCCTTCTCAGGTTGTAGCTTGAAGAATCCTGGTAACTTAAAATGTGTTTTAGTTTTATATGCTTATTGGATCAAATGGGATACTAGATAAATGACTTACTCTCAAGACAGTCAAATACATAACCAGATGAGACAATGCTTTCAAAAGTGTATAATCAGATGAGTAACTGAGTGGTGGGTGAAGAAAGTCTATATCTATCAACCAGATCCGATGTGTGATGGGATGAATAAATATAGAACAGATTACTTATTAAATCAGTGTTTATGAGTTGACCAATGAGATGACAGTCATTTGCAACTAGATAAACTTAGACAACAGTAATCAGTCAAGCACAGAAAAAGATAGAAAATGATAATCTGACATAAACGGTGAAAGGAAATTGTGATCTGTATTATGGTAAAAGGTCTCAGTACAATATCAACATGGTCTAGTCTCCAGACTCGAACCCCTCTATGATTCAAAACAATAGACTTTATAGTCTTTACATCAAAAATTTAGATCCTATCAAAATGGATCTAAAATACTAACAATAGAAAATAATCAAAACAACTCTCAAGAATAGGATCTAGTCCTATCATAAAGGTCAAACCCTTATTGAATAGTCTTCAGCAAATTTGCAATATCTTCAACAGTATTCAACATATTGATGAGATGATCAAGTACTTGAATTGATCCTTTGACAGTTGGATGTTTGTTGACCAAAATAGAAAGGCCTTTTATCTTGTTCACCTTAATATCTGCCTTAAAATATGGAAAGGGATATTGATCTTCATCAGTTTAATTATTATATTTCATTTAGAACCTTTTACAAATGATCTGGAAATCAAAATCTTTGATCTGGTCAAAAACATTAGCATTATGCCAATACCTGCACTTTCGGTGGCTAAAGAACCAAAATTCTAACCTACTTTCGGTGGCTAAAGACAATTGTGAAAGCCTGCGTAAGCCACCAAAGGCACAGTTTGAAAATAGCTTTCAAAATTTGAAATATTGCATAAAATCCTTCAATCAATCATGCTCCTTTGATCGATGATTTAGATGACCTTCAAATCTGGGAAGACCTTTACCTTGCTGGACATTTATCATTATCTTACCAGAAATGATCTGTCAATTGAAGTGCCTCGATTGGTTTTTGCTTAAATGATGGAACTGCTGCTAAGAACGTGGATCTAGAATCTGGATTAATCTTTGATCGATAATTATTGTTGCCAAGTGTTCTAGAAAATAAAACCAATCTTCACCCCTCAAGTTGAAGGATGTTGCTTATAAAATCACAAAAGCTCGTGTGAGTTGTTGAACAAGGACTGTATTCTCAACTTGTTGTGATGGAAGTCTATTTGTCTGTTGATGCACTAATTGTTGAGTGAATTGATCTTGATCTATAGCTTTCAAGTATAAAACAGAGCATGAGAAAGATATATAAGCCTAGCTACTATATAATGCTTGGATTTGAGTCTTGGATTTCACACAACCCCCCTGTCAATATTGATACAATATTTATTTCAATCATGGGTGCATTCCTTCCTGTTGTGTCAAGGTTAACCTGCCCATATTCTACTTTTGTTACAGAGAGCTATGTGGTTATTCCTACCACACATCCAGCTTTTCCCCCTATCATGGCTCCTATTTCATATTCCTTCCTCCATAGAAGCAGAAAAGCTTTGAGCATTACAGTGGAACCAATCAACACTCTTGTGGCTAAATACACCCATCCTCTAATCTGGAAGTTGAGGTTTTGTTATGAATAAGCCCGAAAAGAGATTGAAGATTCCATAAAACCCTAGATGTGATTATAGCTGCAATTTGAGCATTTGGATTGATTGTTGTTGCCAATAGATGATTCCACAAAGTAATGTAGTAATAAAAATGAAGCGTAAGCGCACTAAATTGTAACCAGGACTTCACCAGTATACCCAAAACTGTTTCCATAGGCAGGTTATGAATTGTTTGCATGTATTATGCACATAGTCAGCTGGAAAATAAAGGTTATTGGCATCTGGAGTTGGGATACACAACGCCTTCTTGTATAGTTCCCTTGGCTCCTGATGTTTATGAAATCACTGCGACCTTCCAACACCTATAAATTCATTATTTCATTTGGGCCTAGTGTTTCCGATCTGGCCTTTCCCTCGTGATTGTATGCATGAACATCCGCGTTGTCAAAAAATGTTCTCTACAACACAACAACAACATATTGGCTTCTTCAAGGCCTATGTGAAAGCCGAAACTGATCCATGCACCGTATAATAGCCTTCTCACTTTGAGGGACAAGAAACCCTTATCTCAACATTTGCTTATTGTTGCTTGGACAGAGCACTTGAAACACCTACGAATATTTAATAAAAACTTTAACATTTTTACCTCTGTAGAATATGGTAATTGGCAACGATACCTCCTCATGGTATCTTGGCGCTCTGAACTAACACTTGTCACCAAATCTTATCACACGCCATAAGGGTTTTGTAACTTGACTTTATGTGTCGATTCTAGACTTAGGCATATGTCTTAACTTGTTGCTTGAGATGTGGACTTAGATTTGATGTTGGGCTTTGTATGTTGGGTGACTTGATCACCACTTTATTTGACTTGTGATGTGTAGGGTATACACTTGGTAAGTGCACACACCTTTTGTTTCATTTAATATATATATATATATATATAAACACTTGACCTTTAGAGTAAAAATGTCGAATGACACAATATACTTTAATAAGGATTTGTAACATTTATTTGCAGGTCAAGAGGACAAAGCCAAATGATTTTTGAGAAAAAGTGATCAAGAGAGCTTGATGAAGAATGTGGAGGAATAAGACATTGGCCATCAAAGAGAGCTTTGATGAAGACCTGGAAGTTAAAAAACTGGCCAGAAAATTTTAGCAATGAGCATATTAAATAAAAGTTGAGAAAACACTCCAAAAATACCAGTGCATTTTTTATCGCTAGCATCTGGCTCCAACTGGGATGGAGACCTCCCTACGAGGTTTCCAAGAACCTAGTAGTTCCAGTCGCCTTTACCATTGGGCTATGGAGTCATTTTGCCTTTAGAATTGATCCCCCGCAAACTTGTAGCCTGCATGTAGCCTGCCTGTAGCCTACGCTTCTTTTTCAACAACAAATAACTGAAAGAGTCTACTTGCTCAGATGAAGAGATTATTCTCCTATCTACTCCTACTCTAACCATTGTACTAATTCTTAATCAAGTAAACTCATGCTTCCAATGAAGCCATGTCAGAAAATGATGTACTGAACCTATTCTTGATCTTGACCCGAAAAATAATGGAATGCATAGCCAACAGAAAAGTGGTTTGAACAGATGATAAAACCAACTTTTATCTGACAAAAATATTGTAACATTTATGCTACTCATAGATTCCAAATAGTTTACAATAGGGTCATTAAAACCACAAAGGAATACCTCTTTATGCTACTGTTCCAACTGAAAGAAATGTTACTGTTGATTTCTTTCACTGATCTCAATGTTGAATGTGGACTGCTCAACCTTTGTCGGAGAAAAAATGCAAGCTCAACTGTTGATCTGAACCTTTCTGCTCCCCTTCACCATATATTTGTAATATGAATTCATCATGATGATATGCTGGCTTATCACATCTAACAGTTTTTGAAAGAAAATAAAGGGTATGTTATTGATCTTCTACAATAATATATTTGCAGGATATATCAAAACTAAAAAGATCTTCATTGGACTTTTGAACAATCGATTCGTAACAAGCATCAATCACAGCTTGCACGCATTTTTTATCATCTCTCTACTAAAAAGAAGAACTAGATGAAATTTTAGTAGACAATAAGTCTTCACAAACCTTCAAATATTCTTCCTTATCACTTTATTGAATAAATGTAGGCGCATAAATATAAGATCCTAATGACAAAGATGAATATTCTTGTATAGAAGTATCAGCAATAGGATCTTGAAATAGATTTGGAAAAATATCACCTTTATTCCTCATCATAATTTGAAACAACATATTCATGAGCAGGAGAATCCTTCTTATGCTCTAGCTAGAGATTAGACAGACCCTGAAAATCATGGTCATCATGGTTCCTGCAACTTCCCTTGATCTGCAAATCATAAAACTGAGGGTTGCCCTTAGTATCTGCTATAAATTCAAAACTGTTACATGTTGTTCCTTCAATCTGCCCATCGTCTTTAAAATTTTCAAAGGGAACAATCTGATCTTCATGACAATCTAAGACAATAGATGCATTTAGTACAATGTCAAAAGCATCTACATCATGGTTAACATCCTAAAGATCATCAATATCTCGATCATAATGAGAGGTATCTTCTACTGCAACAAAATCTTCATGAATGTTTAGTTCTTTATTCAATAAATTGAATTCATGACAACATTCAGGATATAGAAGATCAGCTGGAAATTTGTCTTTACAAAACACATGAAAAACAGCATGAAAATCTACCAAAGAGATGATATTGGCAATAGGAAGAGACCGGTACCAATCATGAGCAATTCCCTCTAATGAAAAACTGAAAAGCTTAATTTGAACATCCTCATGTATAATTTCAAGCCGATGAATAAAGTCATGAAAATCCAGCAGGTGTTCAACTAGCACTTCCTACTCTTCTCCTCGAAATCTGGGAAAACTATTTTCCCATTCATCTCTACTAGGCACTAGATTAGGGAAACCAACGATATTTGAAAAATCACAGAAAGCATATCTCTTAGCTAAGATATTTTTCATTTCACACCAGTGTAGTCGCCAACAGATGTCAGAACAATGGAGTCGCCACTGAATCCATCCTTCATGGAGTCGCCAGATAGATGATTACAACCGAAAATATGTTCAGACTTTGTCTATCATTAAAGATGGATCTTTTCGTCTCCCAAGGAAGTTGAGCTTCAATCTCCTCTCACCAGCAACGACACCAATTTGTTATCACTCCAGGAGTCCTTCTCAGGTTGTAGCTTGAAGAAGCCTAGTAACTTAAAATGTGTTTTAGTTTTATATTTTTATTGAATTAAATGGGATACTAGATAACTGACTTACTCTCAAGACAGTCAAATACATAACCAGATGAGACAATGCTTTCAAAAGTGTATAAGTAGATTAGTAACTGAGTGGTGGGTGAAGAAAGTCTATATCTATCAACCAGATCAAATGTGTGATGGGCTGAATAAATATAGCACAGATTACTTATTAAATCAATGTTTATGAGTTGACCAATGAGATGACAGTCATTTGCAACTAGATAAACTTAGACAACAGTAATCAATCAAGCACAGAAAAAGAGAGAAAATGATAATCTAACATAAACAGTGAAAGGAACTTGTGATCTGTATTATGGTAAAAGCTCTCAGTACAATATCAGCATGGTCTAGTCTCCAGACTCGAACCCCTCTATGATTCAAAACAATAAACTTTATAGTCTTTACATCAAAAATTTAGATCCTATCAAAATGGATCTAAAATACTAACAATAGAAAATAATCAAAACAACTCTCAAGAATAGGATCTAGTCCTATCATAAAGTTCAAAACCTTATCGAATAGTCTTCAACAAATCTGCAATATCTTCAACAGTCTTCAACATATTGATGAGATGATCAAGTACTCAAACTCATCCTTTGACAGTTGGATGTTTGTTGACCAAAATAGAAAGGCCTTTTATCTTCTTCACCTTAATATCTGCCTTAAAATTTGGAAAGGGATATTGATCTTCATCAGTTTAATTATTATATTTCATTTAGAACCTTTTCCAAATGATCTAGAAATCAAAATCTTCGATCTGGTAAAAAACATTATCATTCTTCCAATACCTGCACTTTCGGTGGCTAACGAGCCAAAATTCTAACCTATAAGCCACTGAAAGCTCTTCTTTCGGTGGCTAAAGACAGATGTGAAAGCCTGCCTAAGCCACTGAAAGAACAGTTTGAAAATAGATTTCAAAATTTGCAATATTGCTTAAAATCCTTCAATCAATCATGCTCCTTTGCCTGATGATTTAGATGACCTTCAAATCTAGGAAGACCTTTACCTTACTGGACATTTATCATTATCTTACCAGAAATGCTCTGTCACCTGAAGTGCCTTGATTTCCTTTTGCCTTAAATGATGTAACTGCTACTAAGAATGTGGATATGGTATCTGGATTAATCTTTGATCGATAATTATTGTTGCCAAGTGTTCTAGAAAATAAAACCAATCTTCACCCCTCAAGTTGAAGGATGTTGCTTATAAAATCAGAAAAGCTCGTGTGAGCTGCTGGACAAGGACTGTATTCTCAACTTGTTGTGATGGAAGTCTATTTGTCTTCTGATGCACTAATTGTTGAGTGAATTGATCATGATCTATAGATTTCAAGTAGAAAACGGAGCATGAACAAGCTATATAAGCCTAGCTACTGTAGAATGCTTGGTCTCGAGTCCTGGGATACACAACTCCTTCTTGTATAGTTCCCTTGGCTCCTAATGTTTATGAAATCAATGCGACCTTCCAACACCTGTAAATTCATTATTTCATTCGGGCCCAGTGCTTCTAATTTGTCCTTTCGCCCGTGATTGCATGCATGAACATCTGCGTTGTCAAAAAATGTTGTCTGCAGCACAACAACAACATATTGGCTTCTTCAAGGCCTATGTGAAAGTCGAAACTGATCCATGCACCGTATAATAGCCTGCTCACTTTGAGGGACAAGAAACCCTTATCTCAACATTTGCTTACTGTTGCTTGGACAAAACACTTGAAACGCCTGCGAATCTTTAATAAAAACTTTAACATTTTTACCTCTGTAGAATATGGTAATTGGCAATGATAGCTCCTCATGGTATCTTGGTGATCTGAACTAACACTTATCACCAAATCTTATCACACACCATAAAGGTTTTGTAACTTGAATTTATGTGTCGATTCTAGACTTAGGCATATGTCTTAACTTGTTGCCTGACTTGTGGACTTAGAGTTGATGATGGGCTTTGTATGTTGGCTGACTTGATCGCCACTTTATTTGACTTGTGATGTATAGGGTATACACTTGGTAAGTGCACACACCTTTTGTTTCATTTAATAAACAAATATAAATATATATATAAAAACATCATTCAAAAACTATAAAAATAGTTTAGAAAAACATTATATATATATATATATATGTAAACACTTTCCCTTTAGAGTAAAAATGTCAAATGACACAATAGACTTTAATAAGGATTTGTAACATTTATTTGCAGATCAAGAGGACAAAGCCAAAGGATTTCTCAGAAAAAGTGATCAACAAGAGCTTGATGAAGAATGTGGAGGATAAGACATTGGCCATCAAAGAGATCTTTGATGAAGACCTGGAAGTTAAAAAACTGGCCAGAAAATTTTAGGAATGAGTGTATTAAATAAAAGTTGAGAAAACACTCCAAAAATACCAGTGCATTTTTTATCTCTAACACCGACTACCTCGCAAACCCCATCCCTTGTTAGGGGAGGATTCCATAATGCAACGATGTGGTGGATTGGACGCCTACAGGTGATAAGGACCACTGTGCCAAGTCTCGCCTGAATAAACGCACCAGATCAGCTTCACAAAGGCACAAACTCGACTTATGCATGGAATTCCTCACATAATTCCTAGGATTTATAGCCAAACAAAGCAACAAACCAGAGCGTTCCAAAAGAACACTCACGTTTTGTGACAAGGTGCCTTGAAGACTTAGCGTGTTATAACTGCTCGTCGGAAATAATTTGGAATGCTTGAAGCGCCATCGAACAGAGTCCCAGAGAATGTGTAGTACGATCGTTCCAATTTATTTAAACTCCCTGGCTTCCATTATTGACGATTGATAGTTGACACACTTGGTGATACAGGTTCTGGAAGCATTTAACGACTTCCTTACTACAGTACCCGGCCTTCTGGGAGCATACACGCACACGCTCAACTCTGGTGTCTTTTCCCAGTCTCAAAGGTTGAGCAACCACTATGATGGTTCCGACACACGTATCTGCTATACTCAATTTACCACGCTATGGGGCGACGACATGACTCGTTTATACTAAAGAAGAATGGCAGCGTGGATGGAAGACATCGTAGGTAATTCAAAAGAGCAATCGGGATCACATAAGTATTGAACCGTCGAGAATAACAAGCTTCATAGGTATGCACCGATCCATTATGTTTGTTAGTACCCCATGTCATATCACTTGATCGTTAAACTATCTCAAATCCACTTGCAGTAACGACTCCCTAATATCTGAACAAAGCTTGCTCCGCGATCTCACTGATAAACCTGAAATAAACGCCGAAGTAGAATCGATAGAGTGATGAAGGAAGCAGGTCTCCCTGAGTTCACAACCCCTGATAATTTCATTGACTTGAGAAACATGGTCACGCTGCATGTTGAACAAGATGCGCTATGGACCAAAGAGTTCGCAGAAATAGCCGATGCGAAGCTGGGGCAAGTACGACAATTCACCGAACATTCGATCAGAGCTCGAACCATGCTACAATAGTTGAACTTCATTTTAGTAAAGTATCAGGTGCATGCAGTAGAAATCAAGGGAATATACGCGGCCCCGATGGAACAACATAGATTTCCATGGGCTCAAACTTGTGAAAAACTGTTTGTCAACTGGACTAAATACGAGAGCAGTCATCCTTTCCAAGAAGTATCTCAAGACGACTATTAAAGAAGTTGTTAGAAGATAACGCCACGTGGCAATTTCTGTTTTGTTTAAACTATAATTAGCCATTAGTTTCGGTTAAAACTCTATATTATAAATAAATACATCGGCCAATTAGAAAAGGGTCGATGGTTGTTGTAAGAACTCTTTCTTTTGGGCTGATAAGAATTATTTTGAGACTGATACGAATTGAGAAGTCCTTCTGGACCAAAGACAAACTATTTTCATCAGATGTATGTGATTGGACCTGGAGAAGAACCACTTCCTATCATATTTCATGAATGATGCAGTGATGAGTAAGAGCAATTAATTATGTTGTCAAGTTATCTGGTGCAATGTCTTGATGTTCTTTGCTTTAATGATGAAGATAAATCATTGTGTTTTTATGTAATGAATGGTTATCGTAGATGAATTATTTTTCTTGCCGTTATCTTGTTACATATGTGCTTTCTTTCTGATAGTTAGTTTCTCAGACATTAATTAGATGCTCACGCAGTGAATGTATTAGTACTAGGCCTATGGTATAGAGTAATTGTTTGCATGTTGAGCAGTGGGTTGTCCCAAGCTTAACCTCTTCCCCAGTAGTTAAAAATTAATCCTCTTGATTTTCAAGTTGGTTTATGCTGGCTTGCATATCTCACATCAGCCCCACCTAAGATAAATTACAGAAGAAAATAGTCCTAACTGAAGGAAGAGCCTTCACAAAGAAACACAAAGCCCATCGATAAATTGGCCAGATCACAAGATCTGGAGAACCATTCCATTTTAAACGCTGCAGAGTCTAAATGGGCCTTGGTGGCGGGTTTGGTTCCTACTGTTGAGGCAAGGGATTTACGTCCCGTCAACAAAATTGGTGCTAGAAGCAGGGCCTGAGAATGAATGGTTGAATATATATTTTATCTATCATTTCAAACAACCTATAGAATTGTAACAACCCACATGCATGGATAGTCTGTCACAAGACAACTCACACACATTGAGTATTCCCGAAATGGATAACTCACCCCAGCCCGAGGAAGAACCTTTTCACCCTGAAATACCTTACGCTCTTCCTCACTAGGAAGTGAATCAATTCAGGAGAATCACTAGAACCTACGCTCAACAGATCGATCCATTGTCCTTATCTCCCATCCTCCCTCGAAGAAAACAACAAATCAAACCAATGGTTAGCACTCCCGATGAAGGTTTCGTACACTCCGTAGAAGACTTAATAGATTTCGCAATTACCGAAATCCAAGAACCTCTCTATGTGATACCTGAAACGCCAGCCGCCGACGTCTCCGAGCCAAACAACTTTTCGGAAGAAGAAGAGTTCGATTCAGATTCCGAAGATATGGAGGGTAGTAATAACCATGAGGAAGAAATATAAATCCTGCTTCAGAACAATAAGCCCTAGTTGGTAGGAGATGTCGTGGTCGTCCTTGGATGAATACATAATATTCCCCGACATCCGGAGAAACGACTTCCTAAGTACGACCCCAAAACTTCAGGATTACCTGAAGATCACATCAAGAAGTTCATACTCACGATAAGACTTATGAATGTTCAACATGAGGACGTAGTCTGTTTACTTTTCCCCTACACGTTCGAAAATTCAGCTTCCACGTGGTATTTCAACTTGCCAGTAGGATCGATAACCAACTGGATTAAGTTCCAGAAAGATTTTTTAGATAAATTTGCAAAGGAAACTACTATGGGAGCCCTGATGGAAGAGTTGTTCGCAGCCACCATGAGTCTGAAAGAAAGGGTCAAAGATTTCAATCAGAGATTCATGACCATTTTAAACAAATTCTAGCTCGCAACGAAACCAACTCAAGAGTTACAAATCGAGGTTTACGCCAACGCACTCCCAGCTTCTATTTCTATGTTTGTAAAAAGAGTCGCTAAGCAAACCATGGCGGAGAATTTTGAGGAGGTCAAGACGATAGAATTCTAGATGAAAGGATGTAAAGAGGGCCAAGTTTCCTTAGTGAAAAAAGAAATCCAACCCCCCCTGGGAGAGGACTCCTTCTGACTAGACCTCCGGGAAAACCAGTTGAACAGACTCCCGACAAAGGTAATGGTGATATAGAAGATCTCCAACGCATGGTGAAGAAATTATCGAACAAAATCATAGACATGAAGAGAAATGTAGGGGAGGGAAACCAAGGCCATAGGCCCTATAAACCTTTCTTTAAAAGAAACCTGCCTTTCAAAGAAATTGAACCTCCCCTCTCTAACTTAAATATCGATCTAGGGAATGTCACGTCTGATTCTTTCTATAATTATCATCAGGAGGACCACTCCTAAAGAGACTGCCCTCAATGGGTACATGCCATGAATTTGATGGCCAATCGGCTTCTAGACGAAGTCTCCCTAGCCGAACAGCCAAGCAGTTCGGTTATGAATATGGAAGACCAGAACGAAGTTGACCCACCACAAGACACAACCATGCTGATATGGGATCCAGACCCGATTATGCCTTCCAACGATATTTTTGAGTCTCGAGAACAACTCGCGGAAGTTTCAGTGATACAGACGCGCAGTAAGGGTCTGCCTGGCTCAAAAGATAATGACGCCACCCGAGCTTCGCGAAGTAAGTTAAATCCTGACCACCTGAAAACCTCTTTTGATCTTGGAAAAAATCCTATAAGCATTCACACCCAAGAGTCGCCAAAACTAGATTACAACGTGGTCGAAGATTTGAAGAAGCTAAAGGCCAATATTTTAGTTATGGAGATATGCAGGCTCCCTCAGCAGAAAGACTTTCTGTTACAGGCCTTGAACTCTGTCGAAAACCTGATGACGGGCAATGGCCCAGAAAGAAGTTTGACTCACACAGGTCCTCTAGGCAAACCAACTGTGAATGCCTAATCGGGAGATAGAAAAGAAAAACCGTTTGTCCCCCCATTACTCCTAACGTTTGAAATCTTCAACAGAAACATCCATAACTGTTTAGTAGATTTTGGAGCATCCTCCAACATCATGCCCTTATCTGTTTGCAATAAATTGAATGTTGTTCCTCTCAAGACTGATAAACATGTCATACAACTGGATAGGACCCAAGTCAAGGTCATAAGAGAACTCAAAGACGTGATGATCAGGATATCGACACACCTCACGTTTGTGCAAGTGATCGACATTATTGTAGTAGATATCCTAGAGGCATATGGGCTATTACTAAGTCGAGACTGGTTTGAAAAGATAAACGGTTACTTCAGTACGGACTGGGCACACATTTGGCTACCATTGAAGGGATACGAGGACATGATCAAAATCGAAAGGGAGAGATATCTAAAACATGCATTCACTGATTTAGAAGCCCCTAGTGAACCCTCGTCCATAGATTTCCCCAGACTGGGCAATTATTCTTGCGACTCCTACTTTGGAAACTTCGCTCCCCTCTTATCTGATGTCCCTCTTACTCAAAAATTTGAATTGATCTTTCAAGACAAATCACCGATACCGACAGGAGACACCTTCTTTTTCCAAAACTCGGTGCTAGAACTTGCGAAACGAGAGGTAAGGGAACAAGAAACTAATAAGGGAAATAAAAACAATGATCCCCGTTCACAATTCTGGACCCTCTATTTTTATTTATCCAAATCTCAAGAAGGGTCTGGAGCAGGATGCATCCTCATCAATCCTATTGGTAAACGTCATTTCTTGTCCTGTAGGCTAGAATTCGAATGTACCAACAACACTTCCGAATATGAAGCTCTAGTACAAGGATTAAAGAAATCCATAGATTTGTATATCAAGGGATTGAAAGTTTTCGGGGACTCTGAAATTATTGTTAGACAAGTAAGAAATATTATGCATTGCAATTCTCCTCATCTAAAGAACTATCAACATGAGGTTCATAGGTTAATAGAACACTTTGAGGCTTTTAACATCACTGTGATCCCCAGAGCAAAGAATATTCCCTCTGACTCCTTGGCCACTGTCGCTTCCAGGCTGTCGCCTCCAGAAGATTATGAAGCCTCCCGATTCACTGTGGATCTTCTCTACAAACCATTGGTACCTGATAACATTTCCAATTGGAAAGTCTTCGAAGGAGATGAACAAATCATAAACTTCTTGACTAACCAAGACAATTTGAAAGACCTCGCTATTGACGATGAAGAATTCCAAGAACTATCCACAAAAACCGATCCTCGGACGGGACGACCTATGGATAAATCAAAGGGTCACACAATCCCAAAAGGGATAGATAATCTAGAAAATCTTTTTGATCTCAAGGAGTGATTTAAGGGACCCAAAAATGCAAATACCGGTAGCTCTTGTCCCTTGCATGAAACTATAGATATTGGGACCCCAGAGAGCCCAAATAATGTGAATCTTGGAAATACTATGTCTAAATAAGTGAGGAAATCTTATCTCAAATTATTCAGGCAATACCAGGATGTCTTCGCGTGGTCCTATAGGGATTTGACAACGTATGATACCTGCATAATTCAACACACCATCCCCTTGAAACCGAAATTAAAACCTTTCCAATAGAAGCTCTGAAAGTATCATCCGTCCCTGGAACCTCTAATGTATCAGTAGCTAAAGAAGATTTTAGATGCCAAGATTATTTTTCAGGTTAGGCATTCCACTTGGGTAGCAAACCTTGTTCCGGTGAGGAAAAATTCAAGGGAGATCCACCTATGCGTAGATTTTAGGAACCTCAACAGGGCCTCAGAAAAAGACAATTATCCAGTCCCACCAATGGAACAACTCCTGCAGACCTTGTCGGGCTTGGATATTTTCTCTCTATTGGACGGTTTCTCAGGATACAACCAAGTCCTTGTTTCGGAGGAAGATCATTTAAAAACCACTTTCCGAACCAAATGGGGAACCTTCGCTTATAAGCGCATGCATTTCGGGTTAATTAACACATGAGAAACCTTCCAAAGAGCCATGGACGTAGCTTTCCGGGGATTAATTAATAGATGCATGTTAGTATATCTAGATGAAGTAACAGTGTATTCAAAGAACAGAGAAGAGCACATCCAACACTTGACTCATATTTTTGAGAGGTGTAGGAAATACGATATATCCTTAAACCCAAAAAAAACTATCTTTGGTATCGAGGAAGGTAAGATGTTAGTTCACGTTATATCTCAGGCAGGGATTCACATAGACCCCGAAAGGATTAAAGCCATAACTCAACTTCCCTTACCCCATAATAAGAAAGCTATGTAGTCCTTTTTTGGGTAAATCAATTTTGTGAGGAAGTTCACTCCTGACTTTGAAAAAATCATCAAACCCTTACAAAAGATGATTCACAAAGATGTCGAGTTTAAGTGGGATGATGAGCGAAAAAATGCCTTCAACAATATCAAAGCTGCCATTTCCCAGGCCCCAGTGTTGCGAAGTCCCGATTTCAATAGGGACTTTTTTCCTTTATACTTTCGCCTACGATCAATCGCTAGCTTTAGTTTTGACTCAGAAGGATGATGGCAACAATGAAGCCCCTGTGTAATTTATGAGTACTAATCTTCAAGGAGTTGAGCTCAATTACCTGTTGTAGACAAACATGCCTACGCGGTTTATAAGGCAGTAAAACATTTCAGGTCTTACATCCTCAAGAATCACACTAAAGTAATTGTGCCTCACCCTGCAATTTGATCCCTGTTCACCCAGTGGGAAATGGGGGAAAGGAGAGGGAACTGGATGGTGATAGTCCAGGAATTTGATCTAGATATAAAACCGACAAAACTAGTAAAAGGGAAGGGGTTGTGTAAGCTTGTAGTCGAAGCCCAAGATCAATTAAATAAAGATCTTGGATGGGAGAATGAGATGGCACTATGGTGTGGTGAAATAGCATACATCTCCCTAGGACAAGATTCTTGGTATAAATATCTTACTTATCTTCTACACCACGGGACTTGTCCCAAAAACCTCAATCCCAGAGAAAGGAGAGCCCTGAGATTAAAATCTGTGTACTATTAAGATGTATCAAATGAGGAGACGTTGACAAAGTCCTGAATGAACTCCATGATGGTCCCGTCAGGGGAAATTTTGCAGGAAACACCACCACTCATAAGATTCTGAGAGCTGGCTATTATTGGCCCACCTTGTTCAAAGATGCTCATAATTACTCTAGGAACTATAAAACTTGTCAAATGAGCACTGCAAAGGAGAAAAGAGTGGCGGTCCCGCTCCAACCTATTACCGTCTCTCGGCCTTTCGAGAAGTGGGGGTTGGATATGATAGGAGAAATCACACCTAGCTACTCGAAACTGCACAAGTACATTCTTACCACCATCGACTTTTTGGCAGCCATTTCTCATTTTTATCCTATCTTTATAATATGCCTACACAATTGTTTTGGAACCCTTGATTATCATCACAATCTTTTAAATAAAACGACGTGATCATTTTGCACATTCGCACATCTGCCTTATGTTTTCGTTTTCACGACTGCAAGCGTGAAAACCTTGGTTCAAAGTCATTAAAATCGTCACTGGATTATAATGGTTACTCTTGTCTATGTGTTCATTGCATTTCCAATTCAATTATGGTCACACAGTTGGAAAGACACAAAAACCTTTACTCATTTGGCATTTTTGTTGTTAATATGATTTCATTTTTATGAGACTGTGATGATATTCTAATGATTGTGATTGACTCCTTGATTCAATGGTGGTTTGATGTTCTATTACTTGGTCGAATTCAATGGTTTCAAAACAACGCATTAACATGGTGATTAGACCCTTAATTCAATGGTTTCATACGAAGCATACGTTTTATGATTGAATCCTTGGTACTATATTCAAATCATTGTTTTGATTTTAAAACCATGCAAATACTATTGTGTGTGCAAATATTTGGGTCGACTTACCATAGTTTTCATTAATTGTTTGAATGGCATTGCTTTTAACACATTGCAATAGTGTTTTGAATCACCATATGCGTCGTTGATTGTACATTTGGATATGACTATTTTGCATGGGTTGATTTCATTCCACCACCCTCACACACTTGGGCATTAATGCTCGCCTCCTATCCCGGGTTACCTCTGTTAGTTTTAGGGAAATCCCTGTGCTTGCGGTCCTACGAATACCCTGTCCAAACCCTTGTCCGCTTACCCGGCTCACTGTGTGTTCTCTCCTGCTATTCGACAATGCTCGTGAGGATTTAGAAAATAGTGGCTGGTTAGTTTTTATCCAGAGATTTGAGGGTTTCAACCTTTCAGTAGCCCAACAGTTTGCTCTCACCTTCGACGGATGCAGGGCTAAGGTCGAAGACATACAACTCGAGCTAAATGAGGAATTCCTCAGCTCGTCTACAGGCTTACCAGCTACAGGGCAGAGGTGGTTTAAGAACTCCAAAGTGGACGAGGTGTCGTGGCCGCTCCTATTCACATCGAGAAAGATTGTTAGTTGTGATAGAGGTATGCATGTAACTACCCTCAAACCCAGGTGGCATGATCTATTGGCAATTGTTAAACATTTGTGACTTGCGAAGGTCATTATGGGTTGGTTTTCCTTTACCATCTTCAGTTATTGATGAATTTTATAGACTATCCTCTGAACATGCCGCACTATCTCCTATGCAGCCTATACAAGATGTCCAAATGATTTAAGCATGAGAACGCTGATAGCATCCTTTTCCATCACTGCTTGATCAAAGTCATTATCGTCCACCATTTGAGCCTTAGTGGCGACTGTTGGCAAGCCTTCCAATGAAGGAATGGCTTCGCCACCCCCGAGTGTGTCCAAGTGGACAAGGTTGTGGTTACTGAAACTCTGGTCGTGCCACCTCCTACCCTTCTTTCCCATGTCAAACCCTCGAATTGCCCCGACCTTGACCTACCCGATACCATGGCTGACCTGTGTGCCAAAGACAAGACTAAGTCTGCTAAGAGGCCTGTGAGGAAGAAAGGCAGGGGTGATACTGGTGTCAACAGTAAGGGAAAGAAGAACGCACGATGGGTATCCATATGCGCTAGGAACAAGCCCAAGCAAAATGTTGACCAGAAGCCAACAGTGTTGAGCGAGGACTCAGATTTCGAGATTGAACGTTTCTTGACTGAGAAATACCCTTACTCCCATGGCCTCTACTCTATGGAACCCTATGACTATGTTTCCAACTTACCTCCATGCCTTAAGAACGACCCTAAATTCCCGGGAATTAGGCTTCACAGTGACACCCCTGGTAACTTGAAAGAACCCTCGCCTGTAATGCCAAGGCCTGATCAATCACCGTGTACTCAGTGCAATTCCTGGCATCAACATTACTACACGGATGTTCCCTTGTTGCAATCTAATATTAAATCATTAGAGGAACAAGTTATTGTGTTGTCAAAGGAGAACGACGGGCTACACGCCAACGAGAAGAAGCAAAAGACCACCGGTTCAATTGTCTTCAGAAATGTTGAAGCGGTAACGGCCTTTGTCAATTCAAATTTATCCTGATCGAATCATTTTCCTACTGCCCACGTATGTATTTCAACATCATTTTTGTTTTATGAGTTGGTTTGAATTAGTATGATCGATTGGGTTTGCTTTCGATTAGTCATGTTTGTTTGTTTAGATTCAAAACGATTCTGTTATTTTCAGATTAATAAAAATAATTTTGTTATGAATCATGTACAGAAGATTTGTTTGCTAAAATCGAACACAACTGTGTTTTGATTGATACGATTTTATTGCTTTCAGATTAGTATAAACGATTGAATTGTTTTCGAGTTATTTTGATTCGATTCTGTTTGGTTTGTTTTTTAAACGATTTTGTACGTTTGAATTAGCATAGTAGTTTATATATGCGTTGAATTCAAAGTTTGGTTTGATATAGTTTCTGTTAATTTTGAATTAAAAAACGATTCTGTTAGTTTTGTTACGATTCAACAACAATTTTGTTAAGTTCGGAATTGACATAAACTATGGCGCTTGCGTTGGGTAAAAGATTTGTTTGATCGATTATAGTTTGTGTCGATTGAAATTGATTCAAAAAATGATTTCGTTGGTTTCCAATTGTCAAACGATTATGTCCCCTCTGAATTGGTAATAAAAGTTGTTTGACATATTGCATATACCCCTGTTACCGTTCGGTTAATTAAACGCGATTTCTGTCTGTATCAAATTGGCATAAATATTTGGTTACTTCTGGCATGAACGATTTGCTTTGTTTTCAATTAGTAATTAAAGATTTGTTTAGTAGGTCGAATATATTTCTGTTAATTTTGGATTGATTTCAAACGGCTCTGTTTTCAAATTAGACCAGCTACATAATCGTAAGATTCTGTAGCTAGTCTTAAAATTTAGATTTTTGTTAATTTTATCAATAAAACATTATCTAAACTTGTCTATTCTTGTCCACCTACAAGTACCTATGAATTTCAATGTAAAATTGGACATGCTGTGGCAGTTTAGATATGTTTTTGTGATACATTTTGTTTTAGGTTGATTAGTCATAGGTAGAAATAGAGACTTGGGACATTATTCCCAGATTTTTTGTAAACTGTCTTTGATAATTCCCACAGGGATGTTTTACCCTGTGGCCTTTATATACTCATTTATTTTTTTTAATAACCCATCACTGTTGAGAGAAGGAAGACTTTGGACTTATGAGGATACAAATTGGGATGAAAGTGGATGTTTTGTAACAGCTTTAGCTTTCAATATATCAAACTTTTATTTCAAGTTGTCTTCATATCAGTTTGCAATCAATTATCGACTACTTTAGCTATCACAATTCGTTGCAGGTTGATGTGATTTGATTTATATGTTGTCCATATCTGATATCTCTTATTTTAAAGTACAACAATTACTTTGTTTCAAATTAATGAATTAAAGGTTTATCTTCTTCGTTAAATGAATCATCTTTGTACAGATCTTTGCATACGGGTTTATCTTAATGTGATGATTTGTAAATTATAAGATTGTTGTAGTTTTATGTCTTGTTTGTTCTGTCATTTATATTCAAAAGAGCACTGATGCTTCCTGTTTACAAGAAGCTTGTGGTAAATCTGGTGCGGATTTCCTCCCATCGAACAGCTGAATCAAATACTTTGCATGGAACAAATTGGAAAGTGTTATTACAGGTTAGTTTATTAGTGGTATTTAAGTAGTTTAGATAGATATATTAGTTCAGATTTATTAGTTAAGATTATTATTTTTTATTTCTCAGCTTAGATAGTTTCCACTTTATTTCTTTCTCATAAAATTATAAAAATCAAAAAACAATAGTCTTGCTGTCATAGGACAGTTTACATATGATTTTTGCAGGTTTTCATTTAAAATCTGTAATCTGTAAATATTGTACATTTGTGATTAAGATTTAATTGTGTTGATAGCTGAACATTTAAACAAGTAGGATTTTTGTTTTATGATATTAGTAAGTAAACTGTATATATGCTTTAGAATTATATATAGTTTTGTTGTAGCTTCTTTTCTCACTTAGATTAGTTTTTCTTAGTTTAGTTTTTCTTTCGTTTTCCTAGGACTTAGATCGACCAACGGAGCCGCTAAACCCATCGGGGTGGATCATTCCAAACGGCTTGGGTTATTTAGACAACCCCGGACCGGATCCACTCCTCCAGTTAGCAGGCGTTCATTTTCGCCTGTCAACAAATGGCGCTAGAAGGAGGGCCCGAAACTTATTAATGGCACGAGGTGGTCGTAAGACTCCTCCACCACCTAACTAATCTCATATAGTGACAAGAAGTCATTCAAATGACAACATCATCCCTCAAACAACAACCACATCAAACAACGATCTGCGGATCACAATTGAACTAGTAACCCCTAATCCTATAGGTGGTGACGTATAGGAGATTGTCTGCCAATCTCTCTTAAGAACACATAGTGCCTTCGCCCATCTAAGACAACCAAATCGACCTTTGGACCAACCGTTAGATTTATCTGATATCAGAGAACAACTTGGAGGCACTAACCTCACTTTAAACCCTACAGATCCAATCCTCACTCCTGCTGCAGGAGGATCTAGAATACCACCCTCACCACCTCCATCATCTCCTTCTTCTTCTGGAGAAGACTCTTCCGACGAAGGCAGTTCCCCTTCTCAACCTTCAACACCACCTACACCAATGGCCAACCAGAACAATCCTGCCAGACCTTGGCTCGACCAGGATGTTGTAGCTGTACCTAGGCCTCAACATCCCTTACCCAAACATCTGGAGAAGTGGCTTCCCAAGTTTGACCCTGACTCTAAACAGATTGTTGAAGACCACATTAAAAAGTTTATGTTAGCCATTAGACTCTGTAATGTCGAGCATGAAGACGTAGTCTGTAGGTTGTTCCCCTATACTTTCGAGGGAAATGCCTCTACCTGGTACTTTTCCCAACAACCCCATACCATCGTGTCTTGGGAGAAGTTCGAATCCTGTTTTCTGGAGAAATTCGGTGACGATAAGTCCCCAGAAGTTCTAGTCATGGAGCTTTCTAGTTTAAGGATGAACCCCAAAGAGAAAATCAAAGACTTTAACCAAATATTCTTAACTTTAAAGAACCAAATCCCTACAGATTTGATGCCTGCTGAGAATCTTATCATAGCATACTATACTAAAGCCTTGCATCAAAGTATAGCCATTTGGGTAAAACGATCTAAGAAAGCAACGTTGTTAGAGGCCTTTGAAGAGGATAGCCAGATTGAAAAATACATCCTTAGTTTAAAGGACACTACTAGCAACGAAACATAAACTAGTTCATCTTCCAAAAAGAAGATCGAAATCCTCCCTAGACCTTCTCAAAATAAAACACAACCTGAAAGCTCGGATTTAGAAAACCTAACTAAAGTCGTTCAAAAACTGTCAAACCAAGTTATAGATTTGAAAAGGACCGTCAAAGAAGCTTCTTCAAGCAAAGGGCCTTACAAACCCCCGTTCAGGAAGCCTTTTCCCTCCAACCGACCTAATCCAAATACCGAAGGCCTGACTCTAGAAAGTATGCAATTCGCCCTTCAAACAATTCTAGAAGCCCAGGATAATTGGATGCCTCCTGAGATTCTTGAGGAGGTTGTTGAACAAGAGACAGTTGAAGAAGAGAAATCTTCTCCAAACATTTTTGGACACTTCTCGGATAGCATTTTTCAAGCTAACTTTGAGACAGTTCATCCATACAATACTAGGAGGAAGACTGCAAACAAACCTTCTTCTGAAAATACTATGACTTTGCCCCCAAAGCAATCTAAACCAGTTGAGACTAAACAGAGTCATGTAAACCCCAACTTAGATTATGATTTAGTTGAAGATCTAAAAAAGTTAAGGGCTAACATTTATGTTTATGAGTTATTAAAATTTCCATTTTTGCTACAAAAAATGTTACAGAATATCGCAGAGAATAGCAAAAATGGTAATTCAAGCAGTAACAAGGTTGTTCAGAACAAAGTTCCTCAGAAGACTTCCGCTAACAATAATCCTGATCCTCACAATAAAGGAAGCCTTCCTGTAAATAATGTAACAAATGTAGATAAATTAGCTTTAGAGACTGCTTGTAAAAAGTCAGAAGCTTCCACACTTAGTACTCGTAGAAATGTACCTCCATTTTTGTTAACTTTTGAAATCTTTAATAGAAACATGCACAATTGTATGGTAGACTCAAGAGCATCATCCAATGTGATGCCATGGTATGTATGTCAGAAGATTAATGCTTAAGTTGAACCATCCACTTTAAAAATCATCCAACTTGATCGAACTAGTGTCAAAGTCATAGGCGACTTAAGAAATGTTCTTATACGATTATCGTCTAACCCCAAAGTTCATCAAGTAATTGATATTATTATTGTAGATATTCCAAAAGTGTATGGTCTATTTTTAAGCAGGGACTGGTCAGAGCAGCTGCACGGCTACTTCACAACGGATTGGTCCCACCTGTGGTTGCCCGAGAATGACAAGCCCAACAAGATCAAGGTAAATCGTGAACGCTACCTTAAGCTCACCGTCACAGATTTGAATGATCCCAATGAACCATTTACACCTTCTGTCGATTCACCCGAAATACAAGGTATGGATACCTTTTTCGGTAATTTCATGGCCGAGACTTCAGCTATCATTGATCCAGAACAGCAATCCGAGATTGTAGCATATGTGTAGCCAGCAGCTTTTACACAATGGTCTCATGCACTCGATAAAAATCAAATTTGGTCTCTTTACTTTGATGGGTCAAATTCCAAAGAAGGAGCTGGTGTAGGCTGCGTTATTATTGATCCCTCCGGTAACAAAACTTTGATTGCATGTAGGCTAGAATTTGAATGTACTAATAACACAGCAGAATATGAGGCTTTACTGCAGGGTCTCAGAAAATATTTAGATATGAACATTCAAAATTTGTCCGTCTTTGGCGATTCTGAAATCGTGGTTAGACAGGTAAGAGATTCTATCCACTGTCTGTCTCCGCATCTTAAAATCTATCAATCCAAGGTATGGAATTTAATGAATAAGTTTTCTACTTTCAATATAAATTCTATTCCTAGATTGAATAATTTTGAAGTTGATCTATTAGCTAACGTAGCTTCCAAACTCTTTCCTGCAGAAGGCTTGTCCCCAAATGCATTCTCCGTCGAACTGTTGTTCAGGCCCTCCGTTCCCGACAACATTACAAATTGGAGAGTCTTCGACGACGATCAGCAGATCATTAGCTTCATGCATATGGAGGAAACTTTCCAAGGCGTGGTGATTGACGAATGCACTCATGAAGACAATTTGCGTGATTTCACGGTAATACCAGATCCGAGAACTCCTGAATCTTCATCGGACATGGTAAATTTGATCCCTAAATCTGTAGTTAGATTAGAGAAATTTTACGATCTTCAAGATAAATTCAAAAAAATGGTCAACTGTAAAACCAATAGTTCCTTGTTATCATATGCAAAAGTAAACTTAGGAACTAATGACAATCCACAGTGCATTAATTTAGGGGTGGGGTGTTATGAACAAGAAAAAACTGCATTTATTAAATTGTTTAAAGAATTTAAAGATGTTTTTGCGTGGACGTATGACGACCTTAAAACTTTCGACCCCAATATCATACAACATGTCATCCCTATGAAACCCCAAACCTTACCCTTTCAACAAAAGTTATGAAAAATGCACCCTAAACTCGAACCGATCATTAAAAAAGAATTGAATAAACTCCTAAATGCTAAGATAATTTTCCCAATTAGGCACACGCAATGGGTTTCTAACCTTGTCCCTGTCCGAAAGAAAAATGGAGAAATCCGACTATGCGTCGATTTCCGAAACCTTAATAGAGCGTCTGATAAAGACAACTACCCTGTCCCACCCATGGAACAGATCCTTCAACAAGTATCTGGTTCTGAGAGACCATCCTTATTGGATGGTTTTTCAGAGTACAACCAAGTCCTGATGTCTCCTCCAGACCAACTTAAAAATACCTTCCGCACTCCATGGGGCACCTACGCTTACAGGAAAATTCCCTTTGGATTGATTAATGTCAGTGCCACTTTCCAGAGAGCGATGGACATCGCTTTTCGAGGCTTAATCAATCAATCCGTCGTAGTTTACTTAGATGATGTTACTGTATTTTCCAAAAACAAAACTGATCATCTAGCTCATTTAAGAGTCGTTCTACAGTGATGTCGTAAATACGACATTTCCTTAAATCCTAAAAAATCTATCTTCGCAGTAGAACAAGGTAAACTCTTAGGATTCATCGTGTCAAGCAAAGGGATGATTATCGACCCTGAAAGGACTCAAGTCATCTCGAAACTTCCCCTTCCCTCGTCCAAAAAGTCTATGCAGTCTTTCTTAGGCCAGATAAACTTTGTCAGGAGATTCGTCCTCAGTTTCTCTGAAATGGTCAGACCTTTACGGAATTTAATTAAGAAAGACGCACAGTATCATTGGGGACCCTTAGAAAATAAAGATTTTAATTCAATAAAAAAGGCCATAATAGATGCTCTTTCTCTCATGAGCCCCGACTTTTCACAAGACTTCACACTCTACACTTTTGCTTCTGACCGTTCCTACGATGCCGTCCTAACTCAAAAGAACCCTGAAAACAATGAAGTACACATTGTCTTTATGAGCTCTGCTTTCAAAGGCACAGAACTTAATTACCCAACGGTAGATCAGCAAGCCTACGTTGTTTTCAAAGAAATCAAGCACTTCTGATCCTATCTTTTGAAATCTAGGACAAAAATTATTGTCCCTTACCCAGCCGTCAGGAATCTGTTAGTGCAGAAAGAATTAGGCGAAAAGAGGGCGAACTAGGTTACTTCCTTGCAGGAGTATGATATAGAAATCACCCCAGCTAAAATAGTGAGAGGCCAAGGGTTATGCAATTTAGTTGTTGATTCAACAGTAGGACAGCAAGAGGAAAACGATATGTCAAACCCAGGACAACACAATCAAAATACAATCTGTTGTGCACAAAACTCTGTCAGTTCGTGGTATGATGATATAAAATTATGTCTTGAACATGGGTCAGCCCTCCGTCACCTGGATCCCACTAAAAGAAGAGCGTTAAGATTAAAATCTGCCTCATTTCAATTGATTAATGGTATTTTGTTTCATCAAAATTTTGATGGAGTACTAATGCTTTGTCTTGAAAAAAATGAAGCAGAAAAAGTCTTACTAGAATTGCATGCAGGAGAAGCTGGTGGGCATTTTGGTGGTGACACCACTGCCCATAAAGTTTTGAGATCCGGTTATTACTGGCCCACACTTTTCAGAGATGCCCATGCCTTGTGCCGCAAGTGTATTATTTGTCAAAAAGCGTCCGGGCATATACAGAAACCTGTCTTTCCTTTGCAACCCGTTTCAGTAGACTCCCCTTTTCAGCAGTGGGGCCTTGATATTATAGGTATAATCAATCCGCCATCCTCCAAACAGCATAACTTTATCATAATATCCACATATTATTTCACCAAGTGGTCTGAAGCGGTCGCATTAAGAACTGTGAATACCAGTCAGGTAATTGCATTTTTAAATTCGAATATTATTACTCGTTTTGGCATCCCTGACTATTTAGTGTTCGATAACACTTCTTATTTTTCGTCTCTTGAGATGATCGAGTTCGCTCTAGAAAAGGGAATTAAATTGAAGTATTCTGCCAGCTATTACCCCCAGGGCAATGGATTGGCAGAATCAACAAATAATAATCTGATTAAAATCATCAAGAGAATGGTATCTGAGAATCACAAAAACTGGCATAATGCACTGTTAAACGCAATCTGGGCTGATAGGGTAACACCGAAAAATGTTGTAGGTAACTCTCCCTTTTTTCTCGTCTATGGCAGAGAAGCAATTCTGCCACCACACATTCTTCTTCCCTCACTACGGATATCACAAAAAATACAAGAGGAAGACTGACCCCCTTTGGAAAACCGAATTAACGCTTTAATGAAACTAGAAGAGGTAAGATCTCAAGCTAAACGTAAGTTAGATCAACATCAACTAGTGGTCAAAAGTTGGTTTGATGCCAACTCTGCCTCTGATAGGAACTTCGAAGTAGGTGATCTTGTCTTAAAATGGGACAAACCGCATGAGGGAAAGGGAGAGCACATGAAATTTCAGAACTTATGACTTGGACCGTTTTCAATTGCTGAGAAATCGGGTCCCAACTCTTTCCGATTACATAATCTATAGGGACAGCCAGACACCTATCCGATGAATGGCCAAACTCTAAAAAGATATTTCACTTGATGACAACCCTTTGTATACTATGTAAATATTTTGCTTTTGTTTGCTTTTCTTTTACTCTTTTGGTTTTGATTTTTCCCCTTGTACTTATCAGTTTTTATTTTCGGAAATACACATACCTGCATTTTGAACTGTTCAGACAAAGAAAATAGAAAATTCCTTCTCTGAAATGACTGCTGAAAAATTGTCTAAACATCAATTATATACTTCTGAAATTTACATCTGTGTTGAACAAGGACTGTTGTTTGAAAGAATTTAACTGATTTCGATCTGCAAGTAAAGCCTGTCACGATCATCCATTATACTTTTACGTTGTCCCTGTTCCTTAAGGGAATAACTCAGAAGATGTTTCCCTGCCTTAGAAGGTTGGTTTTGTAAACAAACCATCTCTGGATCTTAATGAAGGACAGTTCTAAAAAATTCTGTTGAGGTCTGTAAAAATATGTTTAAAATATCATAATTTTCAGCGTCACCCCGTTCAATTATATATATTTTTAAAAAATTAAATCATAAAAGAGTTGTGGGAAGTGCTTGTAAACCCATCGGGATGCGGAACAGGTCTGTTGGCAGCGGGTAAATGCATGCATGACGCCAAGACAACTTCGTCGAGGTACTGAACAGGCCCGCTAACAGCGAAGCAATGTCGGGTATATGAAAATTCGTAAGTATGGAATCTCTTGACCTTAAAATGTTCTTATTCTGATCTGGAACTTCTTGGCAGGATACGGATATCAGAGTGGGTTAAATGGAAACCCTGTCGATGTTATGGACGCCTGCTGGCAGCAGTGGCTCTGTCAACAGTATTGGAGATTTTATCTTTAATATCATGGCTCACTTGTCTTAAGACTGTTATCAGTTTTCATCCTTTAATCACTGCTAGAATATTTGATTAATGATGATGTTTAAACAATTTTATGGTTGTTGTTTTTGAGTTAGAATTTTTCTCATTATCATAATTTGAATTTGTTCTTTTGGCAGAGATAACTGCTTCTACCAGTGTGTCGCCATTGTTGGCAGCCATTTCACATTTTTATCCTATCTTTGTAAGCTGCCTACACAAGTGTTTTGGAACCCTTGATTATCATCACAATCTTTTAAATAAAACGACGTGATCATTTTGCACATTCGCACATCTGCCTTTTGTTTTCGTTTTCACGACTGCAAGCGTGAAAACCTTGGTTCGAAGTCATTAAAATTGTCACTGGATTATAATGGTTACTCTTGTCTATGTGTTCATTGCATTTCCAATTCAATTATGGTCACACAGTTGGCAAGACACCAAAACCTTTACTCATTTGGCATTTTTGTTGTTAATATGATTTCATTTTTATGAGACTGTGATGATATTCTAATGATTGTGATTGAGTCCTTGATTTAATGGTGGTTTGATGTTCTATTACTTGATCGAATTCAATGGTTTCACAACAACGCATTAACATGGTGATTAGACCCTTAATTCAATGGTTTCATACGAAGCATACGTTTTATGATTGAATCCTTGTTTTGATTTTAAAACCATGCAAATACTATTGCGTGTGCAAATATTTGGGTCGACTTACCATAGTTTTCATTAATTGTTTGAATGGCATTGCTTTTAACACATTGCAATAGTGTTTTGAATCACCATATGCGTCGTCGATTGTACATTTGGATATGACTATTTTGCATGGGTTGATTTCATTCCACCACCCTTGCACACTTGGGCATTAATGCCTGCCTCCTATCCCAGGTTACCTCTGTTAGTTTTGGGGAAATCCCTGTGGTTGCGGTCCTGCGAATACCCTGTCCAAACCCTTGTCCGCTTAACCGGCTCACTGTGTGTTCTCTCCTATGGCACCTGTTAGGACCACATATTGTACCCTTTTTGCCCATACTTTTTGCTATTATTTTACCCTTCATCACCTGCATTTTGACTTATACTATCATTTCATCTGATCATTCCAAGGTATACAACGTTCTTTCTCATTATTTCATGCTTAATCCGTTTTGCATAATACTTTACATTACTTTTGAACCTAAC
>SNQJ01S0024516.1:29601-59861 GCA_010110895.2 Picea sitchensis | reverse complement strand
AGAGGGGGTACCCCCCCTCTGCACTCCCCCGCGTGGAAGAGTGTACATACTTCTGGGGTGTAAATACTTCATGGGGTATAAACACGGATGAAAGTAAAAGACCTCTGAATCAGGAAGATAATCAGACTCCACAACCAACACACCTTCCCGACCAAATTCCTGTACCTCCTGTTGAAGCCTCAAAGACACTGAGAGCCAATAAGGAGTCCCAAGCGCGTTGGGGCTCGGACCTGGCATTCTGGCTGCCTCGCAAACCCCATCCCTTGTTAGGGGAGGATTCCATAATGCAACAACGTGGTGGCTTGGACGCCTACAAGTGATAAGGACCACTGCAGCAAGTCTCGCCAAAATAAACGCACCAGATCAGCGTCACAGAGGCACAAACTCGACTTATGCATGGAATTCCTCGTAGAATTCCTAGGATTTATAGCCAAACAAAGCAGAAAACTAGAGTGTGCCAAAAGAACACTCATGTTTCGTGACAAGATTCCTTGAAGACTTAGCACATCACAGCTGCTCGTTGGACGTAATCCAGAACGCTTGAAGTGTTGCCGAACACAGTCCCAGAGAATGTGCAGTACGATCGTTCTAATTTCTTGAAATGCCCCAGCTTCCATTATTGACGATTGATAGTTGACACACTTGGTGAAACAAGTTCTGGAAGCATTTAACGACTTCCTTACTATGGTACCCGACCTTCTAGGAGCATAAACGCGCACGTTCAACTCTGGTGTCTTTTCCTAGTCCGAAAGTTTGAGCAGACACTATGACGATTCTGACGCACGTATCTGCCGTACTCAATTTACCACGCTATGGCGCAAAGACATGACTCGTTTACACCAAAGAAGAATGGCAACGTGGATGTAAGACATCGCAGGTAATTCAAAAGAGCAACTGAGATCACGTAAGTATTGAACGGTCGAGAATAACGAGCTTTACAAGTACAAACCGATACATTATGTTTGTTAGTACCCTATGTCATATCGCTTGATCGTTAAACTATCTCGAATCTGCTTGCAGGAACGACTCCCTAATCTCCGAACAAAGCTTGCTCCGCGATCTCGCCAATAAACCCAAAAGAAACGCCGAAGCAGAATCAATAGAGTCATGAAGGAAGCAGGTCTCCATGAGTTCGATACCCTCGATAATTTCATTGACTTGAGCAACATGATCAAGCTGCATGCCGAACAAGATGCACCATGGACCGAAGAGTTCACAGAGATAGCCGATGCGAAGCCAGGGCAAGTATGACAATTCGTCGAATATCCGATCAGAGCCCGAACCATGCTACAATAGTTGATTTTCAGTTTAGTAAAGTACTGGGTGCATGCAGTAGACGTCAGGGGAATATACGCGGCCCCAATGGAACAACATAGATTTCCATGGGCTCAAACTTGTGAAAAACTATTTGTCAACTGGGCTAAATACGAGAGCAGACATCTTTTCCAAGAAGTATCTCAAGATGACTGTTAAAGAAGTTGTTAGAAGATAGCGCCACGTGGCGATTTCTGTTTTGTTTAAACTACAATTAGCCGTTAGTTTCAGTTATAACTCTATATTATAAATAAAGACATCGACCAATTAGAAAAGGGTCAATGGTTGTTGTAAGAACTCTTTCTTTTGGGTTGTTAAGAATTATTTTGAGACTACTACGAATTGAGAAGTCCTTCTGGACCAAAGACAAACTATTTTCATTAGATGTATGTGATTGGACCTGGAGAAGAACTACTTCCTATCATGTTTCATAAATGATGCAGTAATGAGTAAGAGCAATTAATTTTGTTGTCAAGTTATCTGGTGCAATGTCTTGATGTTCTTTGCTTTAATGATAAAGATAAATCATTGTGTTTTTATGTAACGAATGGTTATGGTAGATGAATTATTTTTCTTGCCATTATCTTGTTACATATGTGCTTTCTTTCTGATAGTTAGTTTCTCAGACATTAATTAGATGCTTACACGGTTAATGTATTACTACTAGGCTGTGGTATAGAGTAATTGTATGCATGTTGAACAACGGGTTATCCCAAGCTTAACCTCTTCCCTAGTAGTTAAAACTTAATCCTGTTAATTTTCAAGTTGGTTTATGCTGGCTTGCATCTCTCACGTCAGCCCCACCCAAGAGAAATTACAGAAGAAAATAGTCCTAACTGAAGGAAGAGCCTTCACAAAGAAACACAAAGCCCATCGATAAATTGGTCGGATCGCACGATCTGGAGAACCATTCCATTTTAAACACTGCAGAGTCTAATTGGGCCTCGGTGGCGGGTTTGGTTCCTATTGTTGATGCAAGGGATTTAGGTCCCATCAACACAACCATTCAAAAAGGCCTTCCTTTGACTTGAAGGTGGCCTTCCATATATATGTATGTTCTATTGGGACCTGGTAGTAGCCAAACTTCAGATCAATCTTACTGAAGTATTTGTCCCTCGTGAGTTGATCAAGGAGGTCGTCGATTCAGGGAATTGGGTACCGGTTTCTGACTGTGATTTTATTCAGGGCCCGGTAATGAATGCAGAGTCGTCAGGTTCCCTCATTCTTCTGTACCAACACGATTGGGCTCCCGCAAGGTGATGAGATGGGATGGATGTGCCCCTTGTGGAGCATTTCTTGGATCTGTCGCTTGATATCGTCATTCTCTAACATAGAGCAATGATAGACTGGCCCATTGGTAAGCGGTGTGTTGGGGGTCAGATCGATGGGGTGTTTGACCTAACAGTGCAGAGGTACCCAGGTAGGTGAGGAGAATATATCTGAGTATTCTTCGACAACCTTATATACTTGCTTCTGCTGTGTCGAGAGGTCGGTCGCAGAAACCCTGGATGTGGCTATGATATTTCGCTCATTCTGAGAGAGAATCACGAAGAAGACAAATTTCCCCTTCTGAGAGATGAACTTCCTGCATTACTTGGCAGAGATCAAGGAAATAGCACTAGGTGGGACTGCCTCGGGTATCCTGTAAAATTTATTGTTCAAAGTAATAATAACACTACAAGGCCTAGAATCATATACAATATGACGTTTCCATAAATAAGTTTGGCCCAAAATAACATTACAAACTTCGAGAGGAGCAACATCACACAATACCTTGTCTTTGAAGGGCTTGATGTCGTACAACAGTCGACATTGTTGGATGATGTGGAGATTGCTTCCTTGGAGGAGACATCCAATTGTGTAGGGTTGTGGGTGCGGCATTGTTGACAGGGCCAGCCGCTTGACAACCTCTGTTGAGATGAGGTTCTTCTAGCTACCACTATCAACGATGAAGTGCAATGGGGTGCCTTTTACCCACATCTATGAATGGAAGAGGTGCTCTCATTTTTCTAGCTTGTCTGGTTCATCAGGCTGGAGCTTAGTGGTAGAAATGGTGGCACTAGGTTCCACGTCAATGATACGTCTTCCCCTTTCTGGTTCTGACTCAGAGTCAAAACCCGCATCTTATTCATAGGCTTTCACTTCGGCCACTAGTGACTGCTTTGAGCGGTAGTCAACAGTGTTATGTCAAGGGCTCTAATGGAAGTCACACCACTTCCTGATACCTTTCTTTGTCTTTGCGGTGTCCCTCTTTGCTTGCGGCTTGGACTGGTTGTCCCGATACTATCCATATTTTCTCTGTCCTTTGTTTTATGGGTTGGGGCTGCCCTTTCTTGTCTTTTTCTTTGAGGGGTTCCCGGGCCCAAATTGTCGCGTCTTTTGTTTGAGCTTCTGCTCGATTTTGACGACATATTGGTAGGCCACACCCCGAAAATTCCATTTTGGTATGGATGTATCTATGCAGAGAACCATGATATTTGAGCACCAGATGTCACTCTAAATATTTGATACCCATCTTGGTGCGCAAGGTATGGAAAATATTTGTGAACTCTGGCACTGCTTGGTCTCTTTCTTGCCGCAGTGTGGTCCATTTGGTATACAAGTCGTCATTACTTCCAACAAGGTAGTATTGTTCCTTAATAACATCCCTGAAGGATTCCCAAGTGATCGTGATTGTAAATAATGAGGGTTCCTCTGTTTCCTTTTTCTCACAGAAAGTTTCCCACCAATATTTGACATAGGGAACAACTTTGAGGAGTGCAAAAGTAATCTTTTCTCTATTCGAAAAGTTAAGGACAGAAAAATACCCTTCTAGTAGATTCAACCACTTGTCTACATCGGCTGTGTCTATCTGACCATCAAATACAGGAATATCAAAGTTTATTTGTACCTTGAAGGGGTTGGCCCCTCCGCTCGAAGAAGATGTGTCACCTGTTGGTAGTCGCCGAAGGATTTGTGCGAAACTATCCATCATCTCGTTCCTCTGTTGCATGAGGGATTCCTCAAGCAAAATTTTGAAAGGATCTCTTGTCCTATCATATTTCTTTTCTCCTGCCATGAGAGGTTGCTTGGGTGTGCGAGAGCTTTGGTCCTCAAGAGAAACAAGTTCGAGACCCAATTCTTTGTACTCTGACCTCGTTGGGGACATGCATTAAGACGATAAGGAGCAGACCACTTTGATACCATTGATCCAGATTTTATGAGAAGAAATAAATGACTATAGATTATTAATAGATGCTTAATAGAAAATAACAGAGATACAGTAAAATTGGTTTTCTATTCAACAAGGAAATAAGTTGAAACTGTAAAATGCAGTGGAAAACAAGCTTGTTGGAATGGTGGCGGCTTATCTCTGAGGAGAGATGTGACGGCTATGCTCATTCACAAGAAGATAATTACAATGAGGCTCTGAAGGTCTTTTTACAATAAATAGGAGTTTCAAAAACCCTAGACATCCAAAAACCTAACCCTAGGAGATGAAGCGCCAAAAGTCATATGGGCCCCGTTTCGGTAAGTTAGTACATCAACTTCCCGGGGTCGTAACTTTTGCATACGATCTCTATTTTAGGCGTACGATATCCCGTTGGAAAGAACTATCCGAGGACTAAAATAGTTTTCAAAATTTTCATGATGAAAATTTTGGACTGCAACATACCAAAAACAAACGTCGTTTAGGGCCTCAAAACGGCTCCAGAAGTTCAGGACCCGAAACACTGCTAAAAATAGTAAATTACGAAAATTGCCAGAAAGTTGTTTTGAGCCAGCTAGAAAAGGTAGGTGGCCACCGATATCCACCTAGGTCAAATATAGAATTAAATATTGACTTACGGGGATGGTTGAATAATGAAAAAATGTTGGTTCATGTAGCAGAAATTATGAAGATTCCATCTCAAAAGGAGAAACTACTCAAAGCCATACAAAATCCTCATCAGAAAAATATTGATAGGCCACCAATTGTAGCTCACCAGGATGCACGTGTGATTTTGAAAAATTGGGATAGGGCAAACGAAAAGAATCAACCATTTTTCCTTTCTCTACTTGTGAACATCCATCTCCTTCATAATTGCATGCTTGATTCTGGAGTAAGTTCAAATGTTATGACTAAGAAAGTGATGGAACAATTAAATTTGATGATTTCAAGGCCTTACCATAACATTTGTGCCATGGATAGTAAAATGATTAAGGTGCATGGTTTGATTAAAAGCTTACATGCACTTGGCTTCCTTCTTAGACATCATAATAGAAATGGACATAGTAGTGATCGATGTACCATATGATTGGGGTATGTTTGGGGGTAATATATAAATGGATTTAACTTATGCTACCATGGATTTAAAAGATGGATTTAACTTATGCTACCATTCCCCTCCAGATGGGGCCATGTTTAAACTGAATAGAGAATTGGCAAGAAGGTATCATGTAGAAGACCCAAATAATCCCAGAAATGAATTAAAGTATAAAGAACATGGCCTTGGAAATTATGCCATCTTGTATAAATCTTTAGGGCCCGTATAAGAAGAAGCTAAAGATGAAAGAGTTAACAAGGTGTGGTACATGCATTTTGATGGTGCATTTTCTAGATCTAAGAAAGGTGTTGGCATATTCATTGAATCTCCATCTGGTCAGGAATTTAAGTTTGCATATAGATTGGAATTTAATGCTACCAATAATGTGGCTGAATATGAGGCTTTGTTGCTTGGTCTAGAGTTTTGCAAGGACATGGGTGTCAAATGTTTGAACATAAAGGGGGATTCAGATGTGGTCATCCAACAACTTAAGAATAAATTTGCATGCAAATATGAAAGGCTAAAAAGGTATAAGAATGCAGTATGGGACACCATGGAAAGTTTTGATGTCTTAAACCTTATTGATGTTCCTAGAGATCAAAACTTTAAAGTAGATGAATTGGCTTTAGTTGCTTCCACTCTTCAACTCTCCCAAGATTTGATTAGAGAAAACATTACGGTAGAAGTCATATTTATGCCTTTAGTTCCGGATAATATGGATCATTGGAAAATATTTGATGATTATAAGCAAGTCATTAAGTTATTAAATCACATGCAAGAATTTTTTGAATTCCACGTCAATGAAAAAGAAGAGCGATGTAATTATACAGAAGATGATCACAAGATTAACCCAATCCCTAGAGTCCTTGTTTCACAAGAAAAACTATTTGACAAGCAAGATGGTCACAAACAAAGGATGAAACATGTATAAAACTAAGTGATCACTTTGAAGAAAACATTGGAACTAATGAAGATCCTAGAATGGTGAAGGTTGGAAAAAGAACACCTAAAGAGAAAAGGGAAGAAATAATAAAATTACTAAGAGAGTATAGGGATGTTTTGGCTTTCACCTATGATGAGCTTAAGTTCTATAGGGAAGATGTAATTCAACATGTCATTCCTTTGAAGGAGGAAGCTAATCCCTTTAGACAAAAGTTGAGACAGATTAACCCCAACTTAGCTCCTTTGGTCCAAAAGGAGTTGCAGATAATGCTAGCAACCGGAATAATATCCCAAACAAGACATTCTTCCTGGTGCTCAAATTTGGTTGTAGCTAGAAAAAAGAATGTTCAAATCGGGCTATGAGTAGATTTTAGAAATTTGAACATTGTATGCATAAGGTATGGAAGATATTTGTGAACTCTAGCACTGCTTGGTCTCTTTCTTGCCGCAGTGTGGTCCATTTGGTGTACAAGTCGTCATAACTTCCGTCAGGGTAGTATTGTTCCTTAATAGCATCCCTGAAGGATTTCCAGGTGGTTGTGACTGTAAATAATGAGGGTTCCTCTGTTTCCTTTTGCTCACATAAACTTTCCCACCAATCTTTGACATGGGGAACGACTTTGAGGAGTGAAAAAGTAATATTTTCTCTATTCGAAAAGTTATGAACAAAAAAATACCCTGCTAGTAGATTCAACCACTTGTCTACAAGATTTGTGTCTATATGACATTCAAATATAGGAATATCAAAGTTGATTTGTACCTTGAAGGGGGCGACGCCTCCGCTCAAGGAAGATGTGTCGCTTGTTGGTATCCACTGAAGGATTTGCGAGAAACTATGCATCATCTCGTTCATCTATTGCGTGAGGGCTTCCTCAAGCAACATTTTGAAAGGATCTTATGTCCCGTCATATTTATTTTCTCTTTCCATGAGATGTCATTGGGCGTGCGAGATATTTTGTCGTCAAGAGAAACAATCTTGAAACCCAATCCTTTGTACCCTGACCTCGTTGGGGACATGCATTAAGACGACAAGGAGCAAACCGCTCTGATACCACTGATCCAAATTTTATGAGCAGAATGAAATGAATACAGATTATTAAAATATGATTAACACAAAATAACAGAGATACAATAAAACTAGTTTTCTATTCAATAAGGAAATAAGCTGAAACTGTAAAATGCAGTGGAAAACAAGCTTGTTGGAATGGTGGTGGCTTATCTTTGAGAAGAGATGCGACAATTGCGCTCATTCGCCAACAAATGATTACAGTGAGGATCTGAAGTACTTTTTACAATAAACAGGAATGTCAAAAACCCTAGACATCCAAAAACCTAACCCTAGGAGATGAAGCGTCAAAAGTCATGTGGGCCCCGTTTGGGTAAGTTAGTACATTAACTTCCCGAGGTCGTAACTTTTTCATACGATCTCCGTTTTAGGCGCACGATAGCTCTTTGGAAAGGTATCATTGAGGAGAGTCATTTTGGGGACTCAATCAGAGATTTTAACTATCATTGAAAAGCTCGATCCTGAAAAACCTTCATTTAGGCCCTCAAAATGGCCCCAGAAGTTAAAACTGCTAAAAATAGTAAATTGGCAAAATTGTCAGAAAATTGTTTTGAGCGAGTTGGAAAAGGTGGGTGGCCACCGATATCCACCTGGATCAAAACATTTAATGACTTATTTACAATCCTCCCTCAAAATATTAAGCCTCATGATGCCTCAATATTAATTCGTTATATGGAAGCCTTTGAGGGAGAAATCATATATCAGTTGAGGGATAAAGAGCCAACAACTCTAAGGGATGCACAAAAGTATGTTATCAAAACAAACAAGAATATGCAATGTGATAGGAAGTACAATTTGCCAGGTTTTTCAAGGGGAACTTCTTACAAACCCAATGAGGAGAATAAGAAGAA
The DNA here is from genome assembly GCA_010110895.2 of Picea sitchensis. Taxonomy (NCBI): domain Eukaryota; kingdom Viridiplantae; phylum Streptophyta; class Pinopsida; order Pinales; family Pinaceae; genus Picea; species Picea sitchensis. The sequence goes on along the minus strand of SNQJ01S0024516.1, from coordinate 51,402 downwards.
AGTGGAAAATCAAGAGTCTTCTAATGACGGCATAAAGGAGCTCACTCAATTAATTAAGCAAATGGAGATTAACCATGCTAATTAGATGACATTCATGCAAAATAGGTCGATATCCGTGGAGAGGGATCAATGTAGTAGACCTCATAATAATCCAAATGATAAATGCCCAAAGTGACCTCCACCTCAAGAGCAGAGGCCACCAAATCCTTTTGAGTCTACCAACTTGGTTGATCAGCAAGTTATCCCATATTGTAGGCCTTGTAGCAAATTTCATGAAGAATCAAATTGCCAAATCTTCCTTGAAATTTGCAATGAAGAAGGGTTCTCTAAATCATAAAATGAACAAGTTAACATGTGTGGTCGAAAATACAATGTTGGCATGAACGGATGGATGGAATTAATAGAGCATGCTAGGGATGTAAATTGCATGAATGATGTAGTGGATAAAGAAACATAAAAGTTTGGTCCTAAGCCTACTCCCAAGAAGGTATCAGATATGGATAGATATAGAGGCTCTGCTTACCAAAGAAATGAAGCCAAAAATCAAGAGAAACCTCAAGCAAGTGTTCCTAAGGTACCTCCTCCCCCTCCTAAATCAATTGTTCCTACAAATATAGAATTAAATATTGAATTACGGGGATGGTTTAATAATGAAAAAATGTTGGTCCCTGTAGCAAAAATTATGAAGATTCCATCTGAAAAGGAGAAACTACTCAAATCCATAGAAGATCCTCATCAAAACAATATTGATAGGCCACCAGTTGTAGCTTACCAGAATGCACCTGTGATTTTGCAAAATTGGGATAGGGGAAACGAAAATAATCAACCATTTTTCCTTTCTGTACTTGTGAAAAACCATCTCCTTCATAATTGCATGCTTGATTTTGGAGCAAGTTCAAATGTTATGACTAAGAAAGTGATGGAACCATTAAATTTGTGGGTTTCAAGGCCTTACCATAACATTTGTGCCATGGATAGTAAAATGATTAAGGTGCATGGTTTGATTAAAATCTTACAAGTGCACTTGGCTTCCTTCCTAGACATCATAATAGAAATGGGCATGGTAGTGATCGATGTACCAGATTCTTGGGGTATGTTTCTTTCAAGAAAAACAACTGCATATTTGGGGGTAATATGCAAATGGATTTAACTTATGCTACCATTCCCACTCCATATGGGGACATGTTTAAACTGAATAAAGAATTGGAAAGAAGGTATCATGTAGAAGACCCAAAGAATCCCAAAAATGAATTAAAGGTGATGGCATAATCATTGAATCTCCATCTGGTTAGGAATTTAAGTTTGCATATAGATTGGAATTTAATTCTACAAATAATGTGGCTGAATATGAGGTTTTGTTGCTTGGTCTAGAGTTTTGCAAGGACATGGGTCTCAAATGTTTGAACATAAAGGGGGGTTCAAATGTGGTCATCCAACAAATTAAGAATAAATTTGCATGCAAATTTGAAAGGCCAAAAAGGTATAGGATTGCAATATGGGACACCATGGAAAGTTTTGATGTCTTAAACCTTATTGTTGTTCCTAGAGATCAAAACTTTAAAGTAGATGAATTGGATTTAGTTTCTTCCACTCTTCAACTCTCCCAAGATTTGATTAAAGAAAACATTACGGTAGAATTCATATTTAGGCCTTTAGTTCCGGATAATATGGATCAATGACAAATATTTGTAATACCCTTGTTTCCCCCAATTTGTAAATATAACTATAACTGGCCAAGAGACCATAACGCCATACATATGTATGAATGTTTGATTTGATGAACCCTTGTATAAAAGGGTCAATGTATGAATTTATGTTATTAATAGAATTTGAATATGTGTTGCACAATTGTTGAAAGGGGGGAAAGTTTTCGAAGATAGACCATGGATGCTATGTGATCCGGATTTTATGAGCAAAAAGAAATCAATACAGATTAATAACAAAATCTTAACACAAAATAACAGAGATATGGTAAAATTGGTTTTCTATTCAATAATGAAATAAGTTGAAACTGTAAAATGCAACGGAATTAAGCTTGTTGGAATGGTGGTGGCTTATCTCTTAGAAGAGATGTGACGACTGCAATCATTCGCATGAAAATCATTACAATGAGGCTCTGAAGGCCTTTTACAATAAACAAGAATGCCAAAAACCCTAGACATCCAAAAACCTAACCCTAGGAGATGAAGCGCCAAAAGTCATGTGGGCCCCGTTTGGGTAAGTTAGTACATTAACTTCCCGGGGTCATAACTTTTGCACACGATCTTCGTTTTAGGTGTATGATAGCCCGTTGGAAAGATATCATCGAGGAGATTCATTTTGGGGCCTCAATCATGCCTTCATATATCATTGAGTTGGGAAGATCCTAAAAAACCTTCATTTAGGCCCTCAAAATGGCCCCCGACGTGAAAACGACTAAAAATAGTAAATTGCCAAAATTAGCAAAAAACTGTTTTGAGCCAGTTGGAAAAGGCGGGTGGCCACCAATATCTATCTGGATCAATCCTCCCTCCTTAGGAAGAAATGGTCTCCATTGCGTTTAGTTCCCCCATCAGATGAGAAAATTTCTGTTGAATTTGGCCCGGGTGAGCCACTTGCCTTGGTGCAGGAGCTGCCCTTCTTTGACGACTCGATAAAGTTGGATCCTTTGTTGTCGCATTCCATTTATTTGTGTGTCCACAATATGATTTCTAGATGCCTGTTGGATGCAGTCGAGGTTGAGCTCTATTGGTGTTAGTTGTTATGCTACGTCTGAGGTGTACAATAGTGGTGGGAAATAAGGGCGAAGGAGATCCACGTTGAACACTGGGTGAAGGCCAAGGAAAGGAGGAATGTTGAGCTCAAAATAATTATCCCCCATGGCCTTGGTGATGGTTTACGACCTATAACGGAGTGGGAGCTTCCGATGGGGTCCTATAAGGCATTTGTTTTGCAAGTGCAACCAAACTTTGTCTCCCACCTGAAACTTATGTGGCACCCGATGTTGATCATGGCGTTGTTTGTACTTTTCATTGGACTTCTGTAGGATATCCTAAACCTGTTGACGGATGTGTTGGATCTACTCAATGAACAGGGTGGCTTTGTCAGCTTCAGTTGGAACAAGAGATGAGTCAGTGGAGGTGACTGTAATGGGAACTGCAACATCTATGGGACCCAATGGTTGGAATCCCAACCCCACCTGAAAGGGGTTGTGGTCGGTTGAGATATGCAGGGATAATTTTTAGCTATGCTAGACATAGGGAAGGCTCTCATCCCATGTGCGAGGGTGCTTTGAATTATACATGCGAAGGATATGCACAACCATTCAATTTACGACCTCGGTTTGGCCATCTGTCTGGGGGTGGAAGGTCGTGGATTTGGTTAGCTTGGTGTCCAGCAGTGACCAGAGGCTCCACCAGAATGTGCTGAGAAATCGACTATCCCTATCTTAGACAATGGTTTGTGGGAGTCAAAAATGTACCCAGGCTCGTTCAGAGAAGAGCTTGGAAGTGGCCTCTATTGTGATGATCTTCTTGCAGGCAACCATAATCACCAGCTTAGAAAAGCGGTCAAAAACCACAAAAACCACAGTCATTTCCCCGCTTGGTGAATGGGAGGCCCAACATGTAGTCCATTAAGATGGATTCCCATGGCCTGTTAGGAGTAGGAAGAGGGGTGTACAAGCCCTATTTCTTAGTGGTTGGTTTGGCAATAGCGCAAGCAGTACAGGACCTGATATACTTGTTGACCTCCTGTTAGAGTTTCGGCCAACAGAAATGTTTATGTAGCATCGCCACTATCTTTTCGACGCTGAAGTGTCCTGCCACCTGACTGTAGCGGACTTCCTAGATCAACTTCGCTCGCTCGCTTGATGGAACACAGATATGGACCAAATGACACAACAACCCATCCTGAAGATAGAAATTATCGACAACTATGTTTGCACCCAACATTTGGTAGGCGGTGGCGAAGTCTGGGCCTGTCTCATAGAGTTGGGGCCATCCATAGGTCTCATGGCATCAAGAGTCTAGCACCATGGTGAGTGTCGCGACTAGTGGTCTACTAAGGCAATCAGAGACACGATTGGTGCTTATTGTTTTATACTTGATGTTGAGGTGGAATTGCTGCAAGTATGTGGACCACTTTTGATGGTGGTCATTCTGAAATTTTCCTTGTGTTTTCATAAACTATAGTGGCTTATGATTAGTGTGGATGACTATATCCTTCCCAAAAATGTAATGTCTCCACTAGCGGAAGGCTTGCACAATGGAGTGCATTTCTTTGTTTTAATTAGGGTACTTACGGACAACATCGGATAGTGTCTCACTATGATATACCACAAGGTGGTCATGCTGAGTGAGAACGACAGCCACAACATAGTCTGAAGCATATGTCTCGATCTCAAAGGGATGTTGCAAGTCTGGTAGTGAAAGTACTGGGGATGAGCACAAGCGCTGCTTTAAATCATCAAACACTTGTTGTTGGGACCAAACCCATGCAAATATTTCCTTACCACCACCCCTGGTGATTTGGCTGAGGTCCCATGCAATATGGGAGTATCCCAACACAAACCTGCGGTAGAAATTGGCAAGGCCCAAGAAGCTTCGAAGCTTAGTAAGTGTGGTTGGGGCTGGCCAGTAACGGATGACTTCGATCTTGGTTGGATCCACATGTACACCATGATGATCAATGATGTAACCCAGGTAATGGACCCTGTCCATGTCGAAGGAGAATTTTTCCAAGTTGGCGTATAGCTTGTGCTGCCGCAGGGTGTGCATAACCTGCTGANTGAAAGTGGCCGAAGCATTTTTCAAACCAAAGGGCATGACCAACCATTCAAAAAGGCCTTCCTTTGACTTGAAGGCGGTCTTCCATACATCTGTTTGTTCTATCGGGACCTGGTGTTAGCCAGACTTCATATCAATCTTACTGAAGTATTTAGCCCTCGTGAGTTGATCAAGGAGATCGTCGATTCATGGAATCAGGTACCGGTTTCTGTCTGTGATTTTATTCAGAGCCCAATAATCAATGCAGAGTCGTCAGGTTCCATCTTTCTTCTGTACCAGCATGATTGGGCTCCCGCAAGGTGATGAGTTGGGACAGATGTGCCCCTTGTGGAGCAGTTCTTAGATTTGTCGCTTGATCTCCTCATTCTCTAAAAGAGAATGACGATATACTGGCTCATTGGGAAGCGGTGCACCGGGGGTCCAATCGATGGGGTGCTTGACCTGGAAGTGCAGAGGTACCCCGGTAGGTGAGGAGAAGATATCCGAGTATTCTTCCACGACCCTTTCTACTTGTTTCTGCTGTGTAGAGAGGTCAGCCGCACAGACCCTGGATGTGGTTGTGGGCTTTCACTTATTCTGAGAGTGAATTATGAAGAAGACAAACTTCCCCATCTGAGAGATGACCTTCCTGCATTGGTTAGCAGAGATCAATGAAATAACACTAGGTGAGACTGCCTCAGGTATCGTGTACAATTTCTTGTTCAAAGTAATAATAACACTACAAGGCCTAGACTCATATACAGTATGACATTTCCATAAATAAGATTGGCCCAAAAGAACATCACAAACTTGGAGAGGAGAAACATCAGACAATACCTCATCTTTGAAGGGCTTGATGCCATATGGCAGTTGACACTGTTGGCTGACGCAGAGATTGCTTCCTTAGCGGAGCCATCCAATGGTGTAGGGTTGTGGGTGAGGCGTTGTGGGCAAGTCTAGCTGCTTGACGACCTATACAGAGATGAGGTTCTTCTGGCTACTGTTATCAATGATGAAGTGCAATGGGGTTCCTTTTACCCACATTATGAATGGAAGAGGTGCTCTCCTTCTTCTACCTCGTCTGGTTCACCCGGCTGGAGCTTGGTGGTAGCAACGGTGGCACTGGGTTCCATGTCAATGATTCGTCTTCCCATTTCTTGTTCTGGCTCAAAGTCAAAATCCACATCTGATTCAGAGGCTTTCACTTCGGCCAACAACGACTGCTTTGAGCGACAATCAACAGTGTTATGCCAAGGGCTCTTATGGAAGTCACACCACTTCCCGGTATCTGTCTTTGTCTTTCCAGTGTCCTTCTTTGCTTTCATCTTGGAATGGTTGTCCCGATACTGTCCATATTTTCTCTGTCCTCTGTTCTGTGGGTTGGGGCTGCCCTTTCCTGGCTTTTGTTGTGAGGGGTTCCCAGGCCCAAATTGTCGCGTCTTTTGTTTGAGCTTCTGCTCGATTTTGACGGCATATCGGTAGGTCGTGCCCAAGGATTAGATGTCTAGAAATTCCATTTCGGTCTAGATGTATCTATGCAGATCATTGTGATACGTGAGCACCAGATGTCGCTCTGAATCTTTGATACCCACCTTTATGCGCAAGGTATGGAAGATATTTGTGAAATCTAGCACTGCTTGGTCTCTTTCTTGTTGTAGTGTGGTCCATTTGGTATATAAGTCATCATAACTTCCGACATGGTAGTATCATTCCTTAATAATGTCCCTAAAGGAATCCCAGGTGGTTGTGACTGTAAATAATGAGGGTTCCTCTATTTCCTTTTGCTCACAGAATGTTTCCCACCAATATTTGACATGGGGGAAGGATTTGAGAAGTGAAAAAGTAATGTTTTCTCTATTCGAGAAGTTATGGATAGAAAAATACCCTTCTAGCATATTCAACCACTTGTCTATAGAATATGTGTCTATCTGACCTTCAAATATAGGAATATCGAATTTTATTTGTACCTTGAAGGGGGTGGCGCCTCCGCTCGAAGAAGATGCGTTGCCTCTTGGTAGCCGCCAAAATATTTGCGTGAAACTATCCATCATCTCATTCCTCTGTTGCGTGAGGGCTTCCTCAATAAACAGTTTGAAAGAATCTCATGTCTCGTCATCTTTCTTTTCTCTTGCCATGAGAGGTCACTTCGGCGTGCAAGATCTTTTTTCCTCAAGAGAAACAAGCTCAAGACCTAACACTCTGTACTCTGACCTCGTTGGGGACATGCATTAAGACGACAAGGAGAAAACCGCTCTGATAACACTGATCCAAATTTTATGAGAATAACAAAATGAATACAGATTATTAATAGATTCTTAACACAAAATAACATAGATACAGTAAAACTAGTTTTCTATTCAATAATGAAATAAGCTGAAACTGTAAAATGCAGTGAAAATAAGCTTGCTGGAATGGTGGTGACTTATCTCTGAGAAGAGATGTGACGGTTGCACTCATTCACAAGAAGATCATTAAAATGAGTCTAGAAAGGCCTTTTACAATAAAAAGGAATGCCCAAAACCCTAGACATCCAAAAACCTAACCCTAGGAGATGAAGCGCCAAAAGTCATGTGGGCCCCGTTTGGGTAAGTTAGTACATTAACTTCTCGAGGTCGTTACTTTTGCATACGATCTCCGTTTTAAGCTTATGATAGCTAGTTGGAAAGGTATAGTTGAGGAGATTCATTTTTTGGCCTCAATCATTCCTTCAGCTATAATTAAGTTGGGATGATCCCGAAAAACCTTCATTTAGGCCAAAATGTCCCCCGAAGTGAAAACTACTAAAAATAGTAAATTGCCAAAATTTCCAGAAAATTGTTTTGAGGAAGTTGGAAAAGGTGGGTGGGCACCGATATCCATATGGATAAATCATCCCTCCTTAGGAAGCAATGGTCTCCACTGCGTTGAGTTCCTCCATAAGATGAGGAAATTTCTGCTGAATTAGGCCCCGGGTGAGCCACTTGCCTTGGTGCAGGCGCTACCCTGCTTTGACGACTCAATAAAGGTGGATCCTTTGATGTTGCGTTACCTTGATCTGTGTGTCCACAATCTGATCATTGGACTCTTGTTGGATGCAATCAAGGTTGAGATCTGTTGGTGTCATCTGTTCTGCTATGTCTGAGGTATCCAATAATGGTGGGAAATAAGGGCGAAGGAGATCCACGTTGAACACTGGGTGCAGGACAAGGAAAGGAGGAATGTTGAGCTCAAAATCATTATCCCCCACGGCCTTGGTGATGGTGTACGACACATAATGGAGTGGGCGAAGCTTCCAATGGGGTCCTGTAAGGCGTTCTTTCTGCAAGTGTAACCAAACTTTGTCTCCCACCTGAAACTTATGTGGCATCCGATGTTGATCATGGCGTTGTTTGTACTTTTCATTAGACTTTTGTAGGATATCCTGAACCTGTTGGTGGATGTGTTGGATCCTCTCAATGAACTGGGTGGCTTTGTCAGCTTCAGTTGGAATGGGAGACGAGTTGGTTGAGATGACTGCAAGGGGAAGTGCAACATCTATGGGACCCAATGGTTGGAATCCGAACCCCACCTGAAAGGGGTCGTGGCCTGTTGAGCTATGCAGTACTCGGTTGTAGCTATGTCGGACATAAGGAAGGCTCTCATCCCATGTGAGAGGGTGCTTTGAATTATACATGCGAAGGATATGCAAAACCATTCGATTTACGACCTTGGTTTGGCCATCTGTCTGGGGGTGGAAGGCCGTGGATTTGGTTATCTTGTTGTACAGCAGTGACCAGAGGCTCAACCAGAATGTGCTGAGAAATTGACTGTACCTATCTGAGACAATGGTCTGTGGGAGTCCAAAATATACCCAGACCTGTTCAAAGAAGAGCTTGGTAGTGGCCTCTGCTGTGATGCTCTTCTTGCAGGCAACCAGAATTACCATCTTAGAAAAGCGATCAACAACCACAAAAGCACAGTCATTTCCCCGCTTGGTGGACGGGAGTCCCAATATTTAGTCCATTGAGATGGATTCCCATGGTCTGTCAGGAGTAGGAAGAGGGGTGTACAAGCCCTGTTTCTTAGTGGTTTGTTTGGAAATATCGTAGGCAGTGCAAGACCTAATATACTTGTTGACCTCTTGTCGGAGTTTCGGCTAGTAGAAATGTTTTTGTAGCATCACCACTGTCTTTTCGACGTCGAAGTGTCCTGCCACCCGACTGTAGTGGGCTTCCCAGATCATCTTCGCTCACTCACTTGATGGAATACAGATATGGCCCAGACGACACAACAACCCATCCTGAAGATAGAAATTATCGACAACTATGTTTGCACCCAACATTTGGTAGGTGATGGCAAAGTCTGGGTCTGTCTCATAGATTTGGGGCCATCCAGAGGTCTCATGGCTGAAAGAGTCTAGCACCGTGGTGAGTGCCGCAACTGGTGGTCTACTGAGGCAATCAGTGACGCAATTGGTGCTTCATGTTTTATACTTGATGTTTAGGTGGAATTGCTGCAAGCATGTGGACCACTTTTGATGGCGTTCATTCTGCAATTTTCCTTCTTTTTTCATAAACTAAAGTGGCTTATGATCAGTGTGGATGACTGTCTCCTTCCCAAGAATGTAATGTCTCCACTCGCGGCAGGATTTCACAATGGAGTACATTTCTTTGTCGTATGTAGGGTACTTACGGACAACATCGGATAGTGTCTCACTATGATAGGCCACGGGGTGGTCGTGATGAGTGAGAACGACGCCCACAACATAGTCTGAAGCATCTGTCTCGATCTCAAAGGGATGTTGCAGGTTTGGTAGTGAAAGTACTGGGGATGAGCAAAAGCGTTGCTTCAAATCATCGAACGCTTGTTGTTGGGACCATCCCCACGCAAAGTTTTCCTTACCACCACCCCTGGTGATTTGGCTAAGGGCCCATGCAATATGGGAGAATCCCAACACAAACTTGTGGTAGAAAATGGCAAGGCCCAAGAAGCTCCGAAACTCAGTGAGTGTGGTTAGGGCTGGCCAGTCACAGATGAATTGGATCCTGGCTGGATCCACATGTACACCATGTTGATCAATGATGTAGCCCAAGTAATGGACCCTGTCCATGGCGAAGGAGCATTTTTCCAAGTTGGCGTATAGCTTGTGCTATCGTAGGGTGTGCAAAACCTGTTGAATATGCTGCAAGTGTTCGACCCAAGTCTTGTTGTAAATGAGAATGTCATCCAGATACACCACTACAAAATTATTGGTGAATGGTCGCAGGATATCATCTATCATCATCATGAAAGTCGCTGGAGAATTTGTCAAACCAAAGGGCATGAACAACCATTCAAAAAGGCCTTCCTTTGACTTGAAGGCGGTCTTCCATACATATTTTTGTTCTATCGGGACCTGGTGGTAGCTAGACTTCAGATCAATCTTACTGATGTATTTAGCCCCTGTGAGTTGATCAAGGAGGTCGTTGATTCAGGGAATTGGGTATCGGTTTCTGACTGTGATTTTATTCAGATCCCGGTAATCAATGCAAAGTCGTCAGGTTCCATCTTTCTTCTATACCAACATGATTGGGCTCCCGTAACGCGATGAGATGGGACGGATGTGTCCCTAGTGGAGCAGTTCTTGGATTTATCGCTTGATATCCTTATTCTTTAATAGAGAGCGAGGATAGACAGACCCGTTGGGAAGCGGTGCATCAGGGGTCAGATCAGTTGGGTGCTTGACCTGGCAGTGCAAAGGTACCCCTGTAGGTGAGGAGAAGACATCTGAGTATTCTTCCATGACCTTATCTACTTGCTTCTGCTCTGTCGAGAGGTCAGCTGTAGAGACCCTGGATGTGGCTGTGATCTTTCACTTATTTTGAGAGCAAATCACGAAGAAGACAAAAATCCCCGTTTGAGAGATGACCTTCCTGCATTTCTTAGCAGAGATCAAGGAAATAACACTAGGTGGGACTGCCTCAGGTATCCTGTACAATTTCCAGTTCAAAGTAATAATAACACTACGAGGCCTTGACTCATATACAACATGACGTTTCCATAAATAAGGTTGGACCAAAATAACATCACAAACTTTGAGAGGAGAAACATCACACAATACCTCATCTTTGAAGGGATCGATGTCGTATGACAATCAACACTGTTGGTTGACGCAGAGATCACTTCCTTGGCGGAGCCATCCAATAGTGTAGGTTTGTGGGTGAGGTGTTGTGGGCAGGGCTAGCTGCTTGACGAGCTCTGTAGAGATGAGGTTCTTCTGGCTATCGCTATCAACGATGAAGTGAAGTGGGGTGCCTTTTACTCACATTTTCGAATGGAAGAGGCACTGTCCTTCTTCTGGCTCGTCTGGTTTACCAGGCTGGAGCTTGGTAGTAGAAACAGTGGCATTGGGTTCTACGTCAATGATCCATCTTCCCCTTTCTAGTTCTAGCTTAGAGTCAGAATCTGCATCTGATTCAGAGGCTTTCACTTCGGCCACCAGCGACTTCTTTGAGCAACAGTGAGCAGTGTTATGCCAAGGGCTCCTATGGAAGTCGCACCACTTCCCGGTATCTTTCTTTGTCTTTCCCGTGTCCTTCTTTGCTAGCAGCTTGGACTAGTTGTCCTAATATTGTTTATCTTTTCAATATCCTTTGTTCTGTGGTTTGGTGTCTCCCTTTCCTGGCTTTTGTTGTGAGGGGTTCCCAGGCCCAAATTTCCGCGTCTTTTGTTTGAGCTTCTACTCGATTTTGACGGCATTCGGTAGGTCGCGCCCAAGGATGAGATGTCTGAAAATTCCATTTCGGTTTGGATGTATCTATGCATATCACCGCGATATTTGAGCACTAGATGTTGCTCTGAATATTTGATACCCAGCTTGGTACGTAAGGTATGGAAGATATTTGTGAAAGCTGGCACTGCTTGGTCTCTTTCTTGTCGCAGTGTGGTTCATTTGGTATATAAGTCATCATAACTTTCGACAGGGTAGTATTGTTCCTTAATAGCGTCCCTGAAGGAATCCCAGGTGGCTATGACTATAAATAATGAGGGTTCATCTGTTTCCTTTCTCTCACAGAATGTTTCCCACCAATATTTGACATGGGGGACGGCTTTGAGGAGCACAAAAGTAATGTTTTCTCTATTCAAGAAGTTATGGAAAGAAAAATACCCTTCTAGCAGATTCAACCACTTGTCTACAACATCTACATCTATCTGACCTTCAAATATAGGAATATCAAAGTTTATTCGTACCTTGAAGGGGGTGGCACCTCTGCTCGAAGAAGATGCATCGCCTATTGGTAGCCGCCGAAGGATTTTCGTGAAACTATTCATCATCTTGTTCCTCTGTTGCGTGAGGGATTCCTCAATCAACAGTTTGAAAGGATATCCTATCCCATCATCTTTATTTTCTCCTTCCATGAGAGGTCTCTTGGGCATGCGAGAGATTTTGTCCTCAAGATAAACAAGCTCAAGACCCAACTCTTTGTATTCTGACCTCGTTGGGGACATGCATTAAGACGACAAGGAGAAGACCACTCTGATACCATTGATCCATATTTTATGAGAAGAACAAAATGAATATAGATTATTAACAGATTCTTAACACAAAATAACAGAGATACAATAAAATCGGTTTTCTATTCAATAATGAAATAAGTTGAAACTGTAAAATGCAGCAGAAACAAGCTTGTTGGAATGGTGGTGGCTTATCTCTGAGAAGAGATGTGACAGCTACGATCATTCGCAAGAAGATCATTACAATGAGGCTCTGAAGGCCTTTTACAATAAACAGGAATTTCAAAAACCCTAGACATCCAAAAACCTAACCCTAGGAGATGAAGCGCCAAAAGTCATGTGGGCCCCATTTGGGTAAGTTAGTACATTGACTTCCCGAGGTCGTAACTTTTGCATAAGATCTCTATTTTAGGCGTATGATAGCCCGTTGGAAAGGTATCATTGAGGAGATTAATTTTTGGGCCTCAATCAATCCTTTATCTATGTTTGAATTGGGACAATCCCGAAAAACCTTCATTTAGGCCCTCAAAATGGCCCCTGAAGTGAAAACTGCTAAAATTAGTAAATTGCCAAAATTGCTAGAAAACTATTTTGAGCCAATTGGAAACGGTGGGTGGCCACCGATATCCATATGGATCAATACTCCCTCCTTAGGAAGAAATGGTATCCATTGTGTTGAGTTCCCCCATCGGATGAGGAAATTTCTGTTGAATTTGGCCCCGGGTGAGCCACTTGCCTTGGTGTAGGAGCTGCCCTGCTTTGATGCCTCAATAAAGTTGGATCATTTGTTGTCAAGTTCCCTTGATCTGTGTTTCCACAATATGATCATTGGATGCCTGTTGGATGCAGTCGATGTTGAGCTCTGTTTGTGTTAGTTGTTCTGTTATGTCTGAGGTGTCAAATAATGGTGGGAAATAAGGGTGAAGGAGATCCACATTGAACATTGGGTGCAGGCCAAGGAAAGGAGGAATGTTGAGCTCAAAATCATTATCCCCCACAGCCTTGGTGATGGTGTATGACCCATAACGAAGTGGGAGATGCTTCCAATTGGGTCTTATAAGTTGTTCTTTCTGTAAGTGCAACCAAACTTTGTCTCCCACCTGAAACTTATGTGGCAACCAATGTTGATCATGGCGGTGTTTATAATTTTCATTGGACTTCTGTAGGATATCCTGAACCTGTTGGTGGATGTGTTGGATCTGCTCAATGAACCGGGTGGCTTTTTCAGCTTCAGTTGGAACAGGAGATGAGTCGGTCGAGGTGACCGCAAGGGGAAGTGCAACATCTATGGGACCCAATGGTTGGAATCCAAACCCAACCTGAAAGGGGTTGTGGTTGGTTGAACTATGCAGGGCTCTATTGTAGCTATGTTGGACATAGAGAAGGCTCTCATCCCATGTGTGAGGGTGCTTTGAATTATACATGCGAAGGATATGAACAACCATTCAATTTACGACCTCGGTTTGGCCATCTGTCTGGGGGTGGAAGGTTGTGGATTTGGTTAGCTTGGTGTCCAGCCGTGACTAGAGGATTGACCAGAATGTGCTGAGAAATCGACTATCCCTATCTGAGACAATGGTTTGTGGGAGTCCAAAATGTACCCAGTCTCGTTTAAAGAAGCGCTTGGCAATGTCCTCTGTTGTGATTCTCTTCTTGCAGGCAACCATGATCACCATCTTAGAAAAGCGGTCAACAACCACAAAAATGCAGTCATTTCCCTACTTGGTGGACTAAAGGCCCGAAATGTAGTCCATTGAGATGGATTCCCATGGCCTGTCAGGAGTATGAAGAGGGGTGTAAAGGCCTTGTTTCTTAGTGGTTGGTTTGGAAATAGCACAGGTAGTGCAAGACCTAATATACTTGTTGACCTCATGTCGGAGTTTCAACCAGTAGAAATGTTTCTGTAGCATCACCATTGTCTTTTTTATGCCAAAGTGTCATGCCACCCAACTGTAGTGGGCTTCCTAGATTAGCTTCGCTCGCTCGCTTGATGGAACACATATGGCCTAGATGACACAACAACCCATCCAGAACATAGAAATTATCGACAACTATGTTTTCACCCAACATTTGGTAGGTGGTGGCGAAGTTCGAGTCTGTCTCATAGAGTTGGGGCCATCCAGAGGTCTCATGGATGAAAGAGTCTAGCACCATGGTGAGTGTTGCAACTGGCGGTATGCTGGGGCAATCAACTATGTGATTGGTGCTTCATGTTTTATACTTGATGTCAAGGTGGAAATGTTGCAATTATGTAGACCACTTTTGATGGAGGTCATTCTGCAATTTTCCTTGTGTTTGCATAAGTTGCAGTGGCTTATGATCAGTGTGGATGATTGTCTCCTTCCCAACAATGTAATGTCTCCACTGACGGAAAGCTTGCACAATGGAGTACATTTATTTGTTGTAAGTAGGGTACATACGAACAACATCGGATAGTGTCTCGCTATGATAGGCCATGAGGTGGTTGTGCTCAATGAGAACGAGGCCCACAACATATTTTGAAGCATCTGTCTCGATCTCAAAGGGATGTTGCAAGTTTGGTAGTGAAAGTACTGGGGATGAGAAAAAGCACTGCTTCAAATCATCGAACACCTATTGTTGGGACCAACCCCACGCAACGTTTTCCTTACCACCATGCCTGGTGATTTGGTTGAGGGCCCATGCAATATGGGAGAATCTAAACACAAACCTGCGGTAGATATTGGCAAGGCTCAAGAAGCTCCGAAGCTCAGTGAGTGTGGTTGGGGCTGGCCAATCACGGATGACTTGGATCTTGGCTGGATCCACATGTACACCATGTTGATCAATGATGTAGCCCAGGTAATGGACTATGTCCATGCCGAAGGAGCATTTTAACAAGTTGACGTATAGCTTGCGCTGCCGCAGGGTGTGCAGAACCTGCAGAATATGCTGCAAGTGTCCAACCCAAGTCTTGTTGTAAATGAGAATGTCATCCAGATACACCGCTACAAAATTATTGGTGAATGGTCACAGAATATCGTCCATCATCCTCATGAAAGTGGTTGGAGCATTTGTCAAACGAAAGGGCATGACCAACCATTCAAAAAGGCCTTCCTTTGACTTGAAGGCGGTCTTCCATACATCTTTATGTTATATCGGGACCTGGTGGTAGCCAGACTTCATATCAATCTTACTGAAGTATTTATCCCCCGTGAGTTGATCAAGAAGGTCTTTGATTTAGGGAATCGGGTACTGTTTTCTGACTGTGATTTTATTTAGAGCCCAGTAATCAATGCAGAGTCGCCAGGTTCCATATTTATTTTGTACCAGCACGATTGGGCTCCCGCAAGGTGATGAGCTTGGATGCATGTGCCCCTTGTCGAGGAGTTCTTGGATTTTTCACTTGATCTCCTCATTCTCTAATAGAGAGCGACGATAGACTAACCTGTTGGGCAGCAATGCACTGGGGGTCAGATCGATGGGGTGATTGACCTGGTAGTGCAGAGGTACCCCGGTAGGTGAGGAGAACCTATCCGAGTATTCTTCCATGACCTTATCTACTTTCTTATGTTGTGTGGAGAGGTCGACCGCAGAGACCCTGGATGTGGCTATGATCTTTCGCTTATTCTGAGAGTTAATCACGAAGAAGACAAAATTCCCCCTCTGAGAGATGACCTTCCTGCATTTCTTAGCAGAGATCAAGGAAATAGCACTAGGTGGGACTGCCTCAAATCTTGTACAATTTCCTGTTCAAAGTAATAATAACACTACGAGGCCTAGACTCATATATAACATGATGTTTCCATAAATAAGGTTAGCCCAAAATAACATCACAAACTTTGAGAGAAGCAACATCACACAATACCTCGTCTTTGAAGGGCTTGATGCCATATGACAGTCGACACTGTTGGTTGATGCGGAGATCGCTTCCTTGGCGGAGCCATCCAATGGTGTAGGGTTGTGGGTGAGGCGTTGTGGGCAGGGCCAGCCACTTGACAACCTCTGTAGAGATGAGGTTCTTCTGTCTACCGCTATCAACGATGAAGTGCATCGAGGTGCCTTTTACCCACATTTGTGAATGGAAGAGGCGTTCTCCTTCTTCTGGCTTGTCTGGTTCACCAGGTTGGAGCTTGGTGGTAGCAACGGTGGCCCTGGGTTCCGCGTCAATGATCTGTCTTCCCCAATCAGGTTCTAGCTCAAAGTCAGAATCCGCATCTGATTCGAAGGATTTCACTTCGGCCACCAGCAACTTCTTTGAGAGACAATCAACAGTGTTATGCCAAGGGATCTTATGGAAGTCGCACCACTTTCCGATATCTTTCTTTGTCTTTCCATTGTCCTTCTTTGCTTGAGGCTTGGACTGGTTGTCCTGATACTGTACATATTTACTCTATCCTGTGTTCTGTGGGTTGGGGTTGCCCTTTCCTTACTTTTGTTGTGAGGGGTTCCCAGGACCAAATTGTCGCGTCTTTTGTTTGAGCTTCTGCTCAATTTTGACAGCATATCGGTAGGCCACGCCCAAGGATGAGTTGTCTAGAAATTCCATTTTGGTCTGGATGTATGTATGCAGAGCACCGTGATACTTGAGCACCAGATGTCGCTCTGAATCTTTGATACCCGGCATGGTGCGCAAGGTATGGAAGATATTTGTGAAATCTGGCACTGCTTGGTCTCTTTCTTGCCGCAATGTGGTCCATTTGGTATATAAGTCGTCATAACTTCTGACAGGGTAGTATTGTTCCTTAATAGCGTCCCTAAAGGAATCCCATATGGATGTGACTGTAAATAATGAGGGTTCCTCTGTTTCCTTTTGCTCATAGAACGTTTCCCACCAATCTTTGACATGGGGGACGACTTTGATGAGCGCAAAAGTAATATTTTCTCTATTCGAGAAGTTATGGACAAAAAAATACCCTTCTAGAAGATTCAACCACTTGTCTACATCATCTGCGTCTATCTGGAATTCAAATATAGGAATATCAAAGTTTATTTGTACCTTGAAGGGGTTGGTGCCTATTATCGCTCTATAAATTCCCAGAGGTTGTTATGAGGTATGAAGAAACTTATTAGAGGTAACCTTAACCAACCGCTTCGAAACTGGAAGCTATCCCTACCAGTTTCAGAGAGGGATCTCTCTGTGAGTTCGAGATTTGTTTGAGTTTTCAAGGATTTTAGGCTAGTTAGAAAGAATATAATCGGGTTGTTGGTATTGTTTTTGAATGAAGTGGTTGAATATCAATTACGCTTCCATTGGGCTATGGGGTCTGTTTTTTAAAATATAGAAGTTAAAGACAACTTTACAAGATTTGTTTCACAGGGCGAGATAGTGCTAATGCAGGATTCTTTAGAAATAAAAATGGTGTATTGTTGAAAAGGTGAGATATCAGTTAAAACAAAAAAGCATTTAAGAATTTCTTTATTATAACATCAGAGGAAAAACATTTAAATCTATAAAAGTTTAAGAAACATAGTACACAATGGTAAATTCTGCAACTTTAACATCTTTTATAGATTAGATTTTTGAAAGACAATATGATAACTGAGAAAGAAAAAACTTGTACGCAGACAGAGGGAACTTCACCAACAATTTGACACACGGGAATCCTGTGAAACTTCTCTTTTTATTACTGGAATAACTTCTTGATACAAATTACAGCAACAAGAGCATGCTCGGGCGTAAACATCAACAACCCCTCCTACTTCTAAGTGAGAAATATTTATAATAAAAATTACAATGACCATGTCATTAATGATCAGAACTGAAAGACTCTGAGTCTAACTAACTAATCTAAGAAGATGCGGAAATGTAGTAATTGATGATGATGTGTTGAATATCTCATGCTGATTTCGGGGAAGACCGTTGTTGAGTCATTCGGATGATCTCAATTGTGTTGTACATTGACCTGGACCCTGAGAGGGATGCCAAGATGGATGATGCTTTGCCTTTACTCAATCAAATTGCACAGCTCATCCCATCTATGTGCGCATGGGATGGTAAATTTAATAAACATCGGTAAACTTCGTCCATCTCGGTGTATTTAGAAAAAGTCGGCTTGATGATGAAGACATACTTGATCTCGTGTTGAATGTTGCGGTCATGCTGCAGAGTCTCCAAGAATGAGTGATGTTGCCCTGTATCCCAGAAAACTTGGAACTATCTTTGGCCATGGTTGTGATCCTTTTCTTGTAATCGGACAGAGTCATTAGTTTATCACTTAGGACATGTAGATCAGGAAGACCCTTTTTCTGTAAGGCTTCAATCTTGCTAAAAAATCTCTGAACTCCAATGTCCATGTTATGAGCCTTTTCCTCCAAATATAACATCAATCCACTTTTAGTCAATACTCTTTTTACCTCGAGGATGGTCTCTGTTATGTTTTCGACTTCCAATTCTTCCAGCTCTTCTTTGGTTTTGGAGTTTAGAAACTGGATGATCTCGTTGGCCACTGAGGGCATATCACCCAGCTCTGTTCTTATCCTGTCAATGTCTTGCCTAATTTTTAACACCAGATCATGTTGCTCGAACATGATTTGCACCATGGGCCAAATTTCATTTATGGATTTTGCAATATCTGTCCATATGTTTTCCTTAGCCTCTGCTAATGTCTTGCCTGCCACTGTTTGTTTCTAGAGCTATTGTATTTCTTGCTTAAGATTCTTTGTTGCCTATCTCTCAACATTATATCTTGTTTGGAAAGAGGATTTGAGTTCCTGGAGATTTTCAACCTCCATTTTCAACCTATTAATCTCTATCTCTTGAAAATTCATTTCCTCCATGGACTTTGCTAGCTCCACAGTTTTTTCCAGCGTTGTCAATGGGGTTGCTGATGGAATTTTTGTTGTAGTGGTTGTTGGAACTGTTGTTGTACTTACTTCTGCAATGGGAACTGCACTCAATGGGATGACTTCCATTGGTGTCATTTGTTTCTTTTCTTTCAATAATCTTTCCAACTCTAACTCCATTTCTTTGAGCTCTACGTTCTGCTGCATGATAAGCTTCAACAATTCTTCTTTCTCATTTTCGGCTTCAGCAACCTCTTTAGCTTGTGAATCCTCTATTGGTGGCAATTTCAATTGTTTTCTCAAAGATGTAATGTCAGCATTCTTTTTCTTCAACATTTCCTCTGTTGCTTTAACATTCGAGGGATCATATCCAATCTTAAGCACCAACTCCTCTAAGGATTTTATTTTATTATCCTTTGCAAAAGAGGATATCTTCTCCAACTTCAATTGGGTCTGAACATTGCTTAAAGACACTTGTAACTTAGTTGTGGTAGAGGAAGCATGTGCTAATGTGGAGAAAACAATTTCTCTAGTCTATCTGTGCAAATCCATCTGGTCAGCTGGATGGACTTGTTTAGTGTCAAAAACAATAGTTGACCTCTTGTAGTCAGTGATCTCTTTGGGGTGAGGCACCTGTGCTTGCAGGAATGCCAGATGCATTCTTCCTTTCTCTGTATCAAAGGATGACAATAGTTTGTGTTGTGTTGTGGAAGTTTGGTTCCAGAACCGGGAGTAAGTGTTATTGGTCAGCATCTAGTTCTTCTTTTTAATCATATCATATTTCTCAAAGATGCTTATAGGTGCAGATCCTTGTGGAGTTTAGGTGGTCACAACTATTTTTGTCTGCTTCTTCGAAGAAGAAGTTGACACCACATGTTGTCTTCTCTCAATCATTGTGGCAGAGTAGGGCTCTTCCTCACCAGACATGTGAGTAGCAGGAGTGGTTTTTGGTTCCTTGTTGTATACTCAGAATTATTCTACTGATACCTCAGTGATTGAAGGTGAATCATCCTTTCTTGGCCTTTTTTCCTTGGGTATTTGAGGAGTAGCAGTCGGTGAGATAGATACTGAAAGAGATTCATGTGGCTCTGTAT
Organism: Picea sitchensis; assembly: GCA_010110895.2. Taxonomy (NCBI): domain Eukaryota; kingdom Viridiplantae; phylum Streptophyta; class Pinopsida; order Pinales; family Pinaceae; genus Picea; species Picea sitchensis. The sequence continues at coordinate 31,367 of SNQJ01S0024516.1, read as the reverse complement.
CTACCAAAGTATTTACTTCCCATTCTGTCTGGTTCACATATTTTTCGATTTCTGGCTTGAGGGTATGGGCATAGGGTGAACTTTTGTTCTTGGACCTCGTCTCTGCAATGATCCCACTGGGGTCATATCTCCAAATAAAAATAGTGTTGAATTTCATCTCCTTCAATAATTTGTCTGCCTCTTCCTCAAAAACTCGACTGTTTCAGATAAATGGGCCTATTTGTCCTTTGATTCTCATCTGTTATTTTTTCTTTAGAGACACAAAATGGATGTCATCTGAGTTTATCATCTGACGAATATATTCCAGTGAAAATATTCGAACAGGCACATACTTAGGCAACTTGTATGGAGCTAGTTCGCACCCATACACTATAATCTCCGTGTGATTCTGGTATAGAAACCAATCTCCATTCTTTGCCAGATCTAAAAGGTGTAGAACTCTTTGAATTTCTTCATTTATTCGCGGCTCGGGTCTTCCACTAAGCATGTCTACAACTGGATGGTAAAATAATTCAATGAATTGTTTAAAAGTGAACTCGGTGGAGTTTCTCCTGAGAAGCAATTTCCATAATGTGACAGCTTGAGGTTTTCCTTCCTTGTCCATCTTCTGCATCGAGAAAGAGAACCTATCCAGGAAAGTGTTGTAGTCGAACTGAGTGGTGGATTTTTCCTCGATAGAGAAAATGGACAGAAAACCCAATATAGGCTCATCCACCCATGCGTCTGAAAAATAACCAAGCAGAAAATAGAGTGATGAAATGACTTGGTTGACCTTTTCTGAGAACGGGGAGGAAGGATAGGGGGGATTTGATTTGGGGAACTGAGCATCCTGTGGGAGAAAAAATTCAAATATCTAGGCGCTTTGAGGAAAAGATAATTTCTAGTATAACTCTGTTATGATTTCGAGATTGAAAGGGGATGCAGATTCATTTCTGGGTATCTGCATCATCTGATCAATGGCCTCTCGTGTGATGAAGAAAAAAGTTTCTCCTCATGACAAGACTATGGCTCTCTAGTCAAGAAGGTAATGAGCCTGGCATTTGAGGGAAAATTCAGGGAAATGATGGACCTGGGGAAAAAGATATAAAGGAAGATTGGACTCCGAGAGCCCGATTTCGTCGCTCTGATCTAAGAAAGTGTCTTTGAGCCATGACTGCAACTCCGTGAAATGAACTTCGCACCTTGTATCCGATATCAGATGATCTTTGTCAGCCAATGGGATCTTGTTGAGGTCGACAGGAGGTGGGAGAAAAGGATTTTCCCCGTCTTCTGCTTTCTTGGATTTTGGCGCCATTTCTATGAAGAGTACCTACAATTCAAACAAAATGTTAGTGGTAATGGCTGTGGTTTGGTGAGGTGTTGCAGAGGTGGAGGAAAATGAATATCTTGATACGCAGGGAATGTGAATGGAATGGGAGACGGCCGAAACGGGGTTGAATTTGAGTGGAAGGGTATCCGTTTAGGCGAACAAGGACAGGTCAGATGGACAATGGGTATATGGCCAGTCATAAATAGCCAACGGGTCATTTAGAGCCTGAGAGTGCAGAATGAAGGATGTCTGAAGTGTATCGTTGGTGGATGTGTGCAATGGTAATTGGAAGGCGAACGGGAAAGATATGACCTGTAACGGTTAAATGGATGGGACATGATGACGGGGTCATGACGTGGAACTTGTAGAGGGTGGTGGTGAATCGTAATGCTGATAGGTGGTAAAAGTTTGGAGAGGGGGAGTTGGGACGCAATGAGGTGACGCCACATTGCGATGG
>SNQJ01S0024516.1:18460-29006 GCA_010110895.2 Picea sitchensis | reverse complement strand
GGGGGGGTCTGAAATCTTTTCAGAGCCATAGATTTGGGCGCTCACCGCTCAGTGGTAGATCTAGGCCCGATCTTTAATTTTCCGAGGCACGATTCAACATATGGCGCGGGACTTAGGCTTAATGACTTTTTATGGGTTTTGCACACTGCTTCTTCTACTCTTTATCACCATGGGATTAGAAAAACACTTCATCATCCAAAATCTTGCATTTTTCATCAATCATCATACATATTTATTGAAAAGAAATTGTTTAACCTATGTCCTACCCTATATCATTTTCACCTTTAGCCCAACTTAGACTATTGGACTAAGAAAATACTCTACCTAGGGGCTATTTGACCAAGATTAGACAGTTTGGTCAAATTTATTGACTAACTAACCTATCATCTTGACTAAGATTAGACAGTTTAGTCAAGCTTATTCACTAAGACTATCAACATCAATTTAAAAGGACTTGGTCATGCTTAAACTATATGGACCAAGCCATTCTTATTGCATGGGGCTTCATTTAATTTCTTTTATGCCCTCTTTTATTCTTTTCTCATTTTCTTTTTCTTTTTCTTTTCTTTCTTTTTCTTTTTCTTTCTTTCTTTTTATTTTTCTTAAAGTAGTAGTCTCTGCAAATCAAAAACATTGAAGGGAACAAAAATAAAATCAACAGTTGATCCTATAAATTATAGGGTTATAACAAGGCCTCCGCTCGAAGAAGATGCGTCGCCTATTGGTAGCCGCCGAAAGATTTGCGCGAAACTATCCATCATCTCGTTCCTCTGTTGCATGAGGGATTCCTCAATAAACAGTTTGAAAGGATCTCATGTCTCGTCTTCTTTCTTTTCTCTTGCCATGAGAGGTCGCTTGGGCGTGCAAGAGATTTTTTTCTCAAGAGAAACAAGCTCAAGACCCAACTCTTTGTACTTTGACCTCGTTGGGGACATGCATTAAGACAACAAGGAGCAGACCACTCTGATACCATTGATCCGGATTTTATGAGAAGAACGAAATGAATACAGATTATTAACAGATTCTTAACACAAAATAATAGAGATACAATAAAACTAGTTTTATATTCAATAATGAAATAAGTTGAACCTGTAAAATGCAGCGGAAACAAGCTTGGTGGAATGGTGGTGGCTTATCTCTGAGAAGAGATGTGATGATTGCGCTCATTCGCAAGAAGATCATTACAATGAGGATCTAAAAGCCTTTTACAATAAACGGGAATGCCCAAAACCCTATACATCCAAAAACCTAAGCCTAGTAAATGAAGCGTCAAAAGTCATGTGGGCCCCATTTGGGTAAGTAGTACATTAACTTCCTGGAGTCATAACTTTTGCATACGATCTCTGTTTTAGGGATATGATATCCCGTTGGAAAGGTATCATCGAGGAGATTCATTTTGGGGCCTCAACCATGCCTTTGATTAATATTGAGTTGGGACGATCCCGAAAAACCTTCGTTTAGGCCCTCAAAATGGCCCTCGAAGTGAAAACTGCTAAAAATAGTAAATTGCCAAAATTGTCAAAATTGCCAGAAAATTGTTTTGAGCCAATTGGAAAAGGTGGGTGGCCACCGATATCCATCTGGATCAATCCTTCCTCCTTAGGAATAAATGGTCTCCATTGCATTGAGTTCCCCCATCAGATGAGAAAATTTCTGTTGAATTTGGCCCCGAGTGAGCCATTTGCCTTGTTGCAGGAGTTGCCCAGCTTTGACAACTCGATAAAGATGGATTCTTTTCTTTTGAGTTCCCTTGATCTGTGTGTCCACAATCTGATCGTTGGATTCTTGTTGGATGCAGTTGGGGTTGATTTCTTTTGGTGACAGTTGTTCTGCTACGTCTGAGGTGTCCAATAATGATGGGAAATAAGGGTGAAGGAGATGCACGTTGAACATTAGGTGTAAGCCAAGGAAAGGAGGAATGTTAAGCGCAAAAGCATTATCCCCCATGGCCTTGGTGATGGTGTACAACCCATAACAGAGTCGATGAAGCTTCTGATGGGGTCCTGTAAGGCATTCTTTCTGCAAGTGCAACCAAACTTTGTCTCCCACCTAAAACCTATGTGGCACCCAATGTTGATCATGGCGTTGTTTTCACTTTTCATTGGACTTCTATAGGATATCCTAGACCTGTTGGAGGATGTGTTGGATCCCCTTAATGAACCAGGTGGCTTTGTCAACTTGAGTTGGAAAAAGAGATGAGTCGGTCGAGGTGACCGCAAGGGGAAGTGCAACATCTATGGTACTCAATGGTTGGAATCCCAACCCCACCTGAAAAGGGTTGTGGCCGATTGAACTATGCAGGGCTCGGTTGTACCCAGGGTAGTATTGTTCCTTAATAGCGTCATTGAAGGAATCCCAGGCGGTTGTGACTGTAAATAATGAGGGTTCCTCTGTTTCATTTTTCTCACAGAACGTTTCCCACCAATCTTTGACATGGAAGACGACTTTGAGGAGCGCAAAAGTAATTTTTTCTCTATTAGAGAAGTTATGGACAGAAAAATACCCTTCTAGCAGATTCAACCACTTTTCTACAACATCTACATCTATCTGACCTTCAAATATAAGAATATCAAAGTTTATTTGTACCTTGAAGGGGGTGGCGTCTCCGCTCGAAGAAGATGTGTCGCATGTTGGTAGACGTCGAAGGATTTGTGCGAAATTATCCATCATCTCGTTCCTGTGTTACGTGAGGGATTCCTCAATCAACAGTTTGAAAGGATCTCCTATCCCATCATCTTTATTTTCTCCTGCCATGAGAGGTCACTTGGGCGTGCGAGAGATTTTGTGCTCAAGAGAAACAAGCTCAAGACCCAACTCTTTGTACTCTGACATCGTTGGGGACATGCATTAAGACGACAAGGAGCAGACCGCTCTGATACCACCGATCCAGATTTTATGGGTAGAATGAAATGAATATAGATTATTAACATATTCTTAACACAAAATAACAAAGATACAGTAAAATTGGTTTTCTATTCAATAATGAAATAAGCTAAAACTGTAAAATGCAGCGGAAACAAGCTTGTTGGAATGGTGGCGACTTATCTCTGAGAAGAGATGTGACGGTTGCGCTCATTCGCAAGAACATCATTAAAATGAGGCTCTGAAGGAATTTTACAATAAACAGGAATGTCAAAAATCCTAGACATCCAAAAACCTAACCCTAGGAGATGAAGTGCCAAAAGTCATGTGGGCCCCGTTTGGGTAAGTTAGTACATTAACTTTTTGGGTCGTAACTTTTGCATACGATCTCCGTTTTAGGCGTATGATAGCTCGTTGGAAAGGTATCATCGAGGAGATTCATTTTGGGGCCTCAATCATGTTTTTGAAAATTATTGAGTTGGGACGATCCCGGAAAACCTTCATTTGGGCCCTCAAAATGGCCCTCGAAGTGAAAAGTACTAAAAATAGTAAATTGTCAAAATTGCCAGAAAAATGTTTTGAGTCAGTTGGAAAAGATTGGTTGCCACCAATATCCATCTGGATCAATACTCCCTCCTTAGGAAGCAATGGTCTCCATTGCATTGATTCCCCCCATCAGATGAGGAAATTTCTGTTGAATTTGGCCCTGGGTGAGCCACTTGCCTTGGTGCAAGAGTTGCCCTGCTTTGACGAATCGATAAAGCTGGATCCTTTGCTGTCAAGTTCCCTTGATCTGTGTGTACACAATCTGATTGTTGAATTCCTATTGGATGAAATCGGGGTTGATCTCTATTGGTGTCAGTTGTTCTACTACGTCTGAGGTGTCCAATAATGGTGGAAATAAGGGTGAAGGAAATCCACATTGAACACTGGGTGCAGGCCAATGAAAGGAAGAATTTTGAGCTCAAAAGAATTATCCCCCATGACCTTGGTGATGGTGTACGGCCCATAACAGAGTGGGTGAAGCTTTCTATGGGGTCCTATAAGGCATTCTTTCTACAAGTGCAACCAAACTTTGTCTCCCACCTAAAACTTATGTGGCACCCAATGTTGATCATGGCGTTGTTTGTACTTTTCATTGGACGTTTGTAGGATATCCTGAACCTATTTGTGGATGTGCTGGATCTGCTCAATGAACCGAGTGGCTTTGTCAGCTTCAATTGGAACAGGAGATGAGTCAGTTGAGGTGACCACAAGGGGAAGTGCAACATTTATGGGACCCAATGGTTGGAATCCCAACCCAACCTGAAAGGGGTTTTGGCCGATTGAGCTATGCAGGGATCGGTTGTAGCTATGTTGGACATAGGGAAGGCTCTCATCCCATGTGTGAGGGTTCTTTGAATTATACATGTGAAGGATATTTGCAACCATTTGATTTATGACCTCGATTTGGCCATCTGTCTGGGGGTGGAAGGCCATGGATTTAGTTATCTTTGTGTCCAACGGTGACCAAAGGCTCAACCAGAATGTGTTGAGAAATCTATTGTCCCTATATGAGACAATGGTTTGTGGGAGTCCAAAATGTACCAAGACCCGTTCAAAGAAGAGCTTGGAAGTGACCTATGTTGTGATGCTCTTCTTGCAGGCAACCAAAATCGCCATCTTAGAAAAGCAGTCAACAACCACAAAAACACAGTCATTTCCCCACTTGGTGGACGGGAGGCCTAACATGTAGTCCATTGAGATGGATTTCCATGGCCTGTCAGGAGTAGGAAGAGGGGTGTACAGGCCCTTTTTCTTAGTAGTTGGTTTGGCAATAGCGCAGGCAGTGTAGGACCTGATATACTTGCTGACCTCCTATTGGAGTTTCGGCCAGTAGAAATGTTTCTGTAGCATCACCAATGTCTTTTCAATGTCGAAGTGTCCTGCCACCCGAATGTAGTGGGTTCCTAGATCAGTTTCACTCGCTCGCTTGATGGAACACATATATGGCCCAAACGACACAACAACCCATCCTGAAGATAGAAATTATCGACAACTATCTTTGCACCCAACATTTGGTAGGTGGTGGCAAAGTCTGGGTCTATCTCATAGAGTTGGGGCCATCCAGAGGTCTCATGGCCGCAAGATTCTAGCACTGTGGTGAGTGCCACGACTGGTGGTCTGTTGAGGTAATCAGCGATGCGATTGGTGCTTCCTGTTTTATACTTGATGTTGAGGTGGAATTGTTGCAAGTATGTGGACCAATTTTGATGGTTGTCATTCTGCAATTTTCCTTGTGTTTGCATAAACTAAAGTGGCTTATGATCAGTGTGGATGACAGTCTCCTTCCCAAGAATGTAATGTCTCCACTGGTGGCAGGCTTGCACAATGGAGTACATTTCTTTGTCATAAGTAGGGTACTTACGGACAACATCAGATAGTGTCTCACTATGATATGCCACAGGGTGGCCGTGTTGAGTGAGAACGACGTCCACAACATAGTCTGAAGCATCTGTCTTGATCTCAAAGGGATGTTGCAGGACTGGTAGTGAAAGTATTGGGGATGAGCACAAGCGTTGCTTCAAATCATCGAACGCTTGTTGTTGGGACCGGCCCCATGCAAATTTTTCCTTACCACCACCCCTGGTGATTTGGCTGAGGACCCATGCAATATGGGATAATCCCAACACAAACCTGCGGTAGAAATTGGCAAGGCCCAAGAAGCTTCGAAGCTCAGTGAGTGTGGTTGGGGCTGGCGAGTCATGGATGACTTGGATCTTGGATGGATCCACATGTAGACCATGTTGATCAATGATGTAACCCGGGTAATGGACCCTTTCCATGCCAAAGGAGCATTTTTCCAAGTTGGTGTATAGCTTGTGTTGTCGCAGGGTGTTGAGAACCTGTTGAATATGTCGCAAGTGTTCGACCCAAGTCTTGCTGTAAATGAGAATGTCATCCAGATTCACCACTACAAAATTATTGGTGAACGGTCGCAGGATATCGTCCATCATCCTCATGAAAGTGGCCGGAGAATTTTTCAAACCAAAGGGCATGACCAACCATTCAAAAAGGCCTTCCTTTGACTTGAAGGCGGTCTTCCATACATCTGTATGTTCTATCGGGACCTGGTGGTAGCCAGACATCAGATCATTATTACTGAAGTATTTATCCCCCATGAGTTGATCAAGGAGGTCATCGATTCGGGGAATCGGGTACCGGTTTCTATCTGTGATTTTATTGAGAGCCCGGTAATCAATGCATAGTCCCCGGGTTCCATCTTTCTTCTGTACTAACATGATTGGGCTCCCGCAAGGTGATGAGCTAGGATGGATGTGCCCCTTGTGGAGAAGTTCTTGGATTTGTCGCTTGATCTCCTCATTCTCTAACAGAGAGTGATGATAGACTAGCCCGTTGGGCAGCGGTGCACCGGGGGTCCGATCGATGGGGTGCTTGACCTGGCAGTGTAGAGGCACCCCGGTAGGTGAGGAGAAGATATCTGAGTATTCTTCCATGACCTTATCTACTTGCTTCTACTGTGTGGAGAGGTCGGTCACAGAGACCCTGGATGTGGCTGTGATCTTTCGCTTATTTTGAGAGCGAATCATGAAGAAGAAAAACTTCCCCGTCTGAGAGATGACCTTCCTGCATTGCTTAGCACAGATCAAGGAAATAACACTAGGTGGGACTGCCTCAGGTATCATGTACAATTTTTTGTTCAAAGTAATAACAACACTAAAAGTCCTAGACTCGTATACATCATGATGTTTCAATAAATAAGGTTGGCCCAAAAGAACATCACAAACTTTGAGAGGAGCAACATCACACAATACCTCATCTTTGAAGGGATTGATGTCGTATGATAGTCGACACTGTTGGTTGATGCGGAGATCGCTTCGTTGGTGGAGCCATCCAATGGTGTAGGGTTGTGGGTGAGGCATTGTGAGCAGGGCCAGCGACTTGACGACCTATGTAGAGATGAGGTTCTTTTGGCTACCGCTATCAATAATGAAGTGCAGCAGGGTGCCTTTTACCCACATTTGCGAATGGAAGAGGCTCTCTCCTTCTTCTGGCTCGTCTGGTTCACCAGGTTGGAGCTTGGTGGTAGAAATGGTGGCACTGGGTTTGGCGTCAATGATCCATCTTCCCCTTTCTGATTCTAGCTCAGAGTCAAAATCCAGATCTGATTCAGAGGATTTCACTTTGGCCACCAGCAACTGCTTTGAGTGACAATCAATAGTGTTATGCCAAGGGCTCTTATGGAAGTCGCACCACTTACCAGTATCTTTCTTTGTCTTTCCAGTGTCCTTATTTGCTTGCGGCTTAGACAGGTTGTACTGATACTTTCCATATTTTCTCTGTTCTCTATTATGTGGGTTGGGGCCACCCTTTCCTGGCTTTTGTTGCGAGGGGTTCCCAGGCCCAAATTGCAGCATCTTTTGTTTGAGCTTCTGCTCGATTTTGACGGCATATCGGTAGGTCGCACCCAAGCATGAGATGTCTAGAAATTCCATTTCGTTATGGATGTATCTATGCAAAGCAAGGTGATAATTGAGCACTATATGTCACTTTGGATCTTTGATACCCAGCTTGGTGCACAAGGTATGGAAGATATTTATGAAATCTGGCATTGCTTGGTCTCTTTCTTGTCGCAGTGTGGTCCATTTGGTATATAAGTCACCATAACTTCCAACAGGGTAGTATTGTTCCTTAATAGCGTCCTTGAAGGAATCCCAGGTGCCTGTGACTGTAAATAATGAGGGTTCCTCTGTTTCCTTTTTCTCACAGAATGTTTCCCACCAATATTTGACATGGGGGACGACTTTGAGGAGCGCAAAAGTAATATTTTCTCTATTCGAGAAGTTATGGACAGAAAAATACCCTTCTAGCAGATTCAACCACTTGTCTACAACATATGTGTCTATATAACCTTCAAATATAGGAGTATCGAAGTTTATTTGTATCTTGAAGGTGGTGGTGCCTCCGCTCGAAGTAGATGCGTCGCTTGTTGGTAGCCGCCGGAGGATTTGTGCAAAATTATCCATCATCTCGTTCCTCTGTTGCGTAAGGGATTCCTCAATCAACAGTTTGAAAGAATATCTTGTCCCGTAATCTTTATTTTCTCCTACCATGAGAGGTCTCTTGGGCATGCGAGAGCTTTTGTCCTCAAGAGAAACAAGCTCAAGACCCAACTCTTTGTACTCTGACTTCGTTGGGGACATGCATTAAGACGATAAGGAGCAGACCGCTATGATACCACTGATCCGGATTTTATGAGAAGAATGAAATGAATACAGATTATTAACATATTATCAACACAAAATAACAGAGATACAGTAAAATTGGTTTTCTATTCAATAATGAAATAAGTTGAAACTATAAAATGCAGCGGAAACAAGCTTGCTGGAATGGTGGCGACTTATCTCTGAGAAGAGATGTGACGAATACGCTCATTCATAAGAACATCATTACAATGAGGCTTTGAAGGCCTTTTACAATACATAGGAATGGCAAAAACCCTAGACATCCAAAAACCTAACCCTAGGAGATGAAGCGCCAAACGTCATGTGGGCCCCATTTGGGTAAATTAGTACATTAACTTCCCGGGGTCATAACGTTTGCATACGATCTCTGTTTTAGGCGTATGATAGCCCGTTGGAAAGGTATCATCGAGGAGATTAATTTTGATGCATCAATCATTCCTTTAGATATCATTGATTTGGGACAATCCTGAAAAACCTTCAATTAGGCCCTCAAAATGACCCCCGAAGTGAAAACTGCTAAAAATAGTAAGTTGCCAAAATTGTCAGAAAACTATTTTGAGCTAGTTGGAAAAGGTGAGTGGCCATCGATATCCATCTGGATCAATCCTCACTCCTTAGAAAGAAATGGTCTCCATTGCATTGAGTTCCCCCATCAGATGAGGAAATTTCTGCTAAATTTGGCCCCGAGTGAGCCACTTGCATTGGAACAGGAGATGAGTCGGTCGAGGTGGCCGCAAGGGGAAGTGCAACATCTATGGGACCCATTGGCTGGAATCCCAACCCCATCTAAAAGGGGTTGTGGCTAGTTGATCTATGTGGGGCTTAGTTGTATCTATGCTAGACATAGAGAAGGCTATCATTCCATGTGCAAGGGTGCATTGAATTATACATACGAAGGATATGCATAACCATTCAATTTACGACCTCGATTTGGCCATCTGTCTGGGGGTGAAAGGTCGTGGATTTGGTTAGCTTGTTGTCCAGTAGTGACCAGAGGCTCGACCAGAATGTGCTAAGAAAACAATTGTCCCTATCTAAGACAATGGTTTATGGGAGTCCAAAATGTACCTAGACCCGTTCAAATAAGAGCTTGGCAGTGGCCTCTGCTGTGATGCTCTTCTTGCAGGCAACCAAAATCTCCATCTTAGAAAAGCATTCAACAACCACAAAAACGCAGTCATTTCCACGTTTGGTGGATGGGAGGCCCAACATGTAGTCCATTGAGATGGATTCCCATGGCCTGTCAGTAGTAGGAAGAGCGGTGTACAAGCCTTGTTTCTTAGTGGTTGGTTTGAAAATAGCGCAGGCAGTGCAGGACCTAATATACTTGTTGACCTCTTGTCGGAGTTTCGACCAGTAGAAATGTTTTTGTAGCATCGCCATTATATTTTCGACGCCGAAGTGTCCTACCACCCGACTGTTGTGGGCTTCCGAGATCACCTTCACTCGCTCGCTTGATGGAACACATATATGGCCCAGACGACACAAAAACCAATCCTAAAGATAGGAATTATCGACAACTATGTTTGCAACCAACATTTGGTAGGTGGTCGTGAAGTCTGGGTCTGTCTCATAGAGTTGGGGCCATCCAGAGGTCTCATGGCCGTAATATTCTTGCACCTTAGTGAGTGACGTGATTGGTGGTCTGGTGAGGCAATCAAAGACACGATTGGTGATTCATGTTTTATACTTGATGTTGAGGTGGAATTTCTGCAAGTATGTGGACCACTTTGATGGCGGTCATTCTGCAAATTTCCTTGTGTTTGCATAAACTATAGTGGATTATGATCAGTGTGGATGAATGTCTCATTCCCAAGAATGTAATGTCTCCACTGGAGGTAGGCTTACACAATGGAGTACATTTATTTGTCGTAAGTAGGAACTTACGGACATTATCACATAGTGTCTCACTATGATAGGCCACGGGGTGGCCATGCTGAGTGAGAACGACGCCCACAACATAGTCTGAAGCATCTGTCTCGATCTCAAAGGGATGCTACAGGTCTGGTAGTGAAAGTACTAGGGATGAGCACAAATGTTGCTTCAAACCATTGAACACTTGTTGTTGGGACTGGCCCCACACAAATTTTTCCTTACCACCACCCCTGGTGATTTGGCTGAGGGCCCATGCAATATGGGAGAATCCCAACAAAAACCTGTGGTAGAAATTGGCAAGGCGCAAGAAGCTCCGAAGCTCAATGAGTGTGGTTGGGGCTGGCCAGTCACGGATGACTTGGATCTTGGTTGGATCCACATGTACACCATGTTGATCAATGATGTATCCCAGGTAATTGACCCTGTCCATGCCAAAGGAGCATTTCTCCAAGTTGGTGTATAGCTTGTGATGCCACAGGGTGTGCATAACCTGTTGAATATGCTACAAGTGTTTGGCCCAAGTCTTGCTGTAAATGAGAATGTCATCCAGATACACCACTACA
>SNQJ01S0024515.1:36515-52985 GCA_010110895.2 Picea sitchensis | reverse complement strand
GGTGTCTGTGTGACTGGAAGTTGGTGCTTCCATCCAGTTGGTGCTGGAACACTCAGGGAGTTGGTGCTTCCTTCTAGTGGGTGCTAGAGAAACCAAAGAATTGGTGCTCTCAGCAAGTTGTTGCTTGTAAAACAGAGGTTGTAGCCTCAAGAGGACTTGGAGCTCATAAGAATGATAATGTAAAGAAAATAAATATTACTTATCATATCAAGAAGAAGAAGTTTTTCCCCTTATGGGTTTCCTCAGGAAATATCTGTCTCTGTATATTTCATGTGTGTGATTGATGTTTAATATTCTATTTCTTACTTCCTTGAATCATTGTGATCTTCATTAAGTGTTCTGTAAAGACTTTAAAAATGGGCATATTTGTTTAATCACAGTAACAATTGATTCACCCCCCCCCCNTAGTTGTCCAACACATTTATGGAAATAAGTACATATTTTACAATGATTTGACGTAGGTATTTATACCACTTTGGAATGAGTCGTGAGTAGGCCTAGAATCTGATGTCCTATGAGACATTTTTTTATATACGTATTTGACATGTGGATACAAAATACACATGTCAACACTTACCGACATAACAGATATGAACTCAATAAATCGATGTTTCGCTCAATAGCATACACGTCATAAACTCTAGGTACTTCGTTTACTATAAATTTAGTGTGTAACATACCTAGATTGGGCAGTGACAGGGGTTGGACATGGGTTTGTTGGAGGAGTAAATATAATAGTAAACGAAATTTAATTAGTATCACATTCTTAGTCCACTAGTTTGTTGAAGATCTTGTCAGTGCTATTTTCACTATTTGAAACCCAAATGCTCAGGAGTAAGAAAGTTGTTGATGTTTGTTGAGAATGAATGACTCGATCTATATACGTTTTGGGAATAAATCTATAGAGGGAGTACCTATCCTCTTATTCTCAAATAATACCCAAGCAATGCACAGAGGAAATCCACTAATGCAGGCAAGTGTTCACTTCTATATTAGGTTAAAAGTAATTGTTGGATTCTATGGATATGGAGAGGAAAACATTTTGGAATGATAGAAGCATGTGTGGTATAGAGGGTAGATTGAAAGGATAGCATGAAAAGAGAAAAAAATGCTCCCATTTGCACATTTCACTTCCATTCCACTAAATCCAAATCTCTCGAAGTGTCATGGTACCATACAACATTTGTGTATGGAGATAGAAAATCTAAGCTTCATCCTTGTGCTAGATCCTGAGACAAAATGTTGATGGAGAAGCTAGCGATGGAGAATCTATTTCGTATGTGATGGAGTATGTGATGTCATCTTGGCGCCTAAAGAAATTAATAGGTTAAATTTCCTCAATTACTCAGGTTGAGAGAAGATTTGATTGAGTGAGTGAAGCCTAGACCTGAGCTAGAAGGGTTGGTAGTTCCAAACCTCTAGCTATGGACCTCTATTTTTTTTAAGCCCTACCTCCCTCTTTCGACACACTAGGACTTCGTAATTCATGCCCAAACTTACCTAAAAATCATTGATGATTACAGCTACGTGAGACATTCTCTAGCTTACAAACCTGAGAGAAAACCCTTAAGAGGGGTGTGTGGTTCCTATCTGAGACATAGCTGGAACGTAGAGATGGCCTCCTCCTTACATAGAGTTGAGAATAACTCTAGATGATTCTCCTGTGTAACGCAATGATAAAGGAGATCTGCAGAGTTGGGCATGCATGTGGTTGAGCACAAAGTGAACGTGTGAAATCCCAAAGTGTTGGGTGCATCGTCATGAGAACAGAAATGAAGATGACGTATCAGTCTCCTCTGAGCAGAGAGTTGATGAGAAACTCCAGATAACTCTCTTGTGTAATGCAGTGGGAAATAAGATATGTTGAGTGGACGTGCATGTGGATGAGCACAGATGAACATGATCTTAGTAGATGAGCACTAGAAGTGGTTCTTCTATGTAATGTAGTGATCAGAGATATGGAAATCCATATGGATGTGCCCCTAGTGGATGAGCACTAGTGGGTGTATAATATACCTTTCTATATTGTTCAAGAGTCGGACCTTCTTGTAACCTTAATTGTAATGTAAAGGGTACAGGTCGGCCCCACCTTAATGTGATTAATAATTATTGTAAAAGATAATTAATTTGGTTCATATTAATTATATTGTGAGCTAGTGAGGTCGGCCCTGTTGTGCCAATAGACACTTTTGTTGACAGGTTCACTCTAGTATAAGTAAAGGTAAATTCCCCATTGAGGAATCATATCTTTCGTGTGAGTTTGGAAATTTGAGCAAGTACACCTTCTTGGGAAAAGTGTGCACCTCTCTTGGGCGCTAGTCTTCTAGAGTTTGAGCACCCTCTTGTGTGCTAGGTTTTATTGGTGGTGAAGGTATTTATCTTGAAGAATATAGCAAAGGATATTGGATGGGTTTGCTTCCCTTGTTGAGAAGGGTTTCCCAGGATACTTCTTGTGTTCTTGTGCATGGTGTTTCTTCTTGTGATCTTGATTGTTGCAACATTATTGGTTATGGTTAAGTGAAATGTTAAAAATGGAATGAAATTCATTCTTAACCTTGTCTATTGAAAAATAAACATGGTATCAGAGCATTGGTCTTAAAGAACCCATTGCACAAACAAACTTCAACCATCCTCTCTCTCTTCTGTAGAAATCGTACGACCCTCCTAGGGTACCTGGAAAATCCGTACGACCTTCTCTTCTGGAGGCTTTCAGAACTTGACACTTGGAAGTTGAGGATAAAAATGGAATATGAATGCACGACCTCCTTCAATGCACCTCCAACAAGCTTCAGGTCAAAATTCCGAGCATTTTGAAATTTTGGCCCTAGGGTTTCTCTAATTTCTGCAGAAATTTCAGTATTAGGGTTTCTGCAATTCATTGAAGGATCTCTTCAGCTCACTAGATTTCTCCTATATTTCAAAGGATTATTTTTGGCAGTCATAATTCCAACAAAACTTAAGAGTGCTAGCCTAGCCTAGCCATTAGATTTTCTAGCCCAGTTGACAAAGGGTTGTGAAGAATCTAAAATTATGATGAAAAAAACTATGATGGAAGATAAGTTGGATGGACCAAGAAAATTCAAGTTCCTGGAAGACAAGACTTCAAAGGAAGACTTATTTTGGGTGATACAAAAAGGTGTCACAGTGACATACCTCCTTCATGGAGATGTCAGAGGACAGAGATCATCCATGTGCCATTGGAGAAATCATATCAGCACCCTCATGTATGCACTTGTATATATATTATTTGTATCATTTTCATGAGGGTAATTGCAAGATGAAGGAACCTTTTGTTGAAGTCTTGGATCCAGAGGGATATCAATGCATTCATAGGAACAACACACTGGAAGTGAAGACTCCGGGTTTGATTGTTGTAATTGTCGTTCCTCTAACCTATATTTCTAAAGTTTGCTACATTACAAGTAGGTGTTGTAGCTGTGACAACAATCCTTAAATTGTTTTTATTCTAGAGATGTACTCATTATTCTCCTTTAGGAGATATTATTGTTTTGGTTCCTCTTGTTTTCTTGTTCCAGACAGGTTAAGAACAAAGGAATATGATTATCCTTCAGAGGGAGTCAAAACTATTTGAGAAAGAGGAATAATAAAACCATCCTTGAGACAATCAATGCAATAATACATGATCAGAATATTTCTATGATTCCATGGGCAGAAGCATGCATGGCACAATATATGTTCATAACAAGAGGCTTCACCAGACTTTGAAAAACATAACTCCCAAATCTTCACCGGAGTGAAGCCTGAGATTTAACACTTCAAGATATTTGGATGCCCAGTGTATTTGCATGTACCCAAAAATAAGAAGTCCAAGCTAGAACCTTCAGGGAGAAAGGATACATTTATGGGATAAATAGTGAGTCATCGAAGACATTCCAGATCTACATCCTTGTTTAGAGAAAGATTGAGACAAGAATATATGTTTTCCTTAAAGAAGAGATAGACTTTCAAATATCCAAAGAATCTCATATGGAGATTGATGGTGAGACAATACCTTCTCCCCCTTCAACATTTACGAAGGAGACATACATTATTCCAGCTAATCCGGTTGCTCCAGTTGATATGTCTAAGAGATATTGTAGTAGGGCATAAAAGGACTTCCTAGGCTCACTCTGCAAGAGGCATAGAAACATAAAATCCCCTCAAGTCACATCCCGAGAAATCAAAAGATATTTTTTGAGATATCCTTCATTCATGAGCCACTTCATTAATTTTGAGCCTCCTTGTCTTGGAGAAGCAACAGGAGAACATGTATGGAAAGATTCCATAACAAAAGAATACCAGTATATATTAAAAGAATGATGCTCAAGATATTGTTTAGACACCATAAGGGAAGTCTGTGGTAATTTCCACGTAGATCTATAAGATCAAACATGCAGCTGATGGAAGTATCAAGAAATACAAAGAAAGATCTATAGCCAAAGGATTATCACAAACAAAGGGAGTTATCTATGATGAGATACTTGATCCAGTAAGCCTAATACACTTCCATCCATACTACCATTCATGAGTTGGAAACTATATCAGATGGATGGATTCTTGATGAGTTTGGGTTTCAGCAAGAGTATTGTTGATTCAAACCCATATTATTACAGTGTTGGTGACGAGAGCCTGATTTTGATGACTTATTCAGAAAGCCTTGCTGGATGCAAGTCATCTTGAATTCTGATTTCGAGATGAAGGATATGAGTATGATGCACTACTTCTTGGATAAGAAGTATGAAAGAGGACCGATGAGATTTTCCTGATTCAATGAAAATATACAGTGGGAATATTAAAGAAGTTCAATATGACAGAATGAAAAACCACCGTGATGGATTTGAAGAAAATAAATGATGATGATTCAGAGGATATTTATCCACAACTGATTGGATCATTGATGTATCCGGTTAACAATAGATCAAATTTATGCTATGTAGTGAATGTACTTAGTCAATCCATGAGTCAGCCGAGACAGATTCATTGGATAACAGTAAAGCATGTATTGAGATATATATGAGGCACAGTTGAATATGGACTGAGATATGCCTCCAGTGTGAAATTGAGTTTGTTGGATATGTCGATACATATTGAGAAAAGAGTACAGTGGAATGGAAGAGAACATTCGGTTGTTCTCTTACCGTAAAGTTATCCATGATTTCCTGATGCAGTAGGAAACAAAGTTTTGTGGCCTTGAGTACCACAGAAGCAGAGTATATAGAATCGAATGTGAGAAACCATATGGATTCACAAGTTTTTGACAGATTTAATTGACCATGAGATGGATCCTATGATGATAACCAAGAGTCGTGTGTAAATCCATTTGAGAACCCAGTGTTTCCTAATGGATTGAAACATGATGAGATAAAATATATTTATATCAGAGATATGATGCAAAGGAAAATAGTACACATGTAGTACCTTCCTACACATGAGCAGGTTGTAGACATCTTCACCAAATTAACTTGGTGAAGAATTCCTCCCTATTTGAGAGGGAGTGTTGATGACTCCATCCAAGACAAAGTTCAAAGTACATCCATGTGAGACTTGGCATGATGAAGAATGCCTCCCTAGATGAGAGGGAGTGTCGATGATTACATCTACGTGATACATTCTCCAACTTACAAACTTGAGAGAAATCTCCTGAGAGGGGTGTGTGGTCCTATCTGAGACAGAGACAGAATGTAGAGATGTCCTCCTTACAGAGAGCTGAGAAGAACTCTAGATGATTCTCCTATGTAACGCGGTGAGAAAGGAGATATGCAGAGTTGGGTGTGCATGTGGTTGAGCACAAGGTGAACGTGTGAAATCCCAAAGTGTTGGGTACATCATCATGAGAACATAAATGAAGATGATGTATTATCCTCTCTTGAGCAAAGATTTTATAAGAAACTCTAGATAACTATCCTATGTAATGCAGTGGGAAAGAATATATGTTGAGTGGATGTGCCTGTGGATGAGCACAGGTGAACGTGATCCTAGTGGTTGAGCACCAAAAGTGATTCTTCTATGTAATGCAGTGAGCCGGAGATATGGACGTCCATATGGATGTGCCCCTAGTGGATGAGCACTAGTGGGTGTCTAAGATCCATTTCTATATTGTTCAAGAGTCAGACCTGCATGTAAGTCTAATTGTAATGTAAAGGGTACAGGTCTACCCCACCTTAATGTGATTAATAATTAATGTAAAAGATAATTAATCTAGTTAATATTAATTATATTGTGAGCTAGTGAGGTCGGCCCTATTGTGCCAATAAACACTTCTGTTGACAGGTTCAATCTAGTATAAGTAAAGGTAAATTCCCCATTGAGGAATCATATCTTTCGTGTGAGTTTGGAAATTCTAGCAAGTACACCTTCTTGGGAAAAGTGTGCACCTCTCTTGGGCACTAGTATTCTATGGTTTGAGCACCCTCTTGTGTGCTAGGTTTTGTTGGTGGTGAAGGTCTTTCTCTTGAAGAATATAGCAAAGGATTTTGGTTGGGTTTTCTTCCCTTGTTGAGAAGGGTTTCCCAGGATACTTCTTGTGTTCTTGTGCATGGTGTTTCTTCTTGTGATATTGATTGCTGAAACATTATTGGTTATGGTTAAGTGAAATGCTAAAAATGGAATGAACTTCATGCTTAACCTTGTCTATTGAAAAATAAACAAAAATTGATCATGAATCAACCTGGATTCATTCTTTTTCTTCACCCAACCCCATAGTATTAGTAGATTGGTTTCATCCTCTTCGAATCAAGTGAATCAGGATGAAGTATTGACCCAAAAAGAAAAGACCAAAACGGCCAACCAAGCCATGATAGAATAGAAGGAGTCTTATTGATTAGCTACATTGGAAGTGAGAGGTAGAGGTTTACATTGGAAGGGAGAGGTAGATGGGTTTACTTGTAGAAAACTAAGGAGAAGAGAAGAAACTATCTCGGGGGATCAGGTCTGGAGGATAACCCCAATATTTTGCTTTCTATGGTAAGATAAACTCAAGAAAATCACAACTGCTCTGAGAACAATGGAAACCATATTTATAGGGCACAATATTGCATGTGGGAAAACATCCCACCTATTGAATTTCGCCATCATATGATTGCCTTCATGCGTGCTTTCCTACACTTGCATTGATCAGTGTTTTCCATTGGCATGGTACTATAGGAGATCCAAAAAAAAAAAAGGAAAAAGTTGTTCAAGTTACAACTCATGTGCAGATATTAAAGACTAGACTTATACAAAGACTTGATCTTAGCAGATACATTTGGCGCCCCTATTCAAGGGCAGAAAAACTCTGACGGAACCTACAGTCAATTCAGGATGGTTCACAAAGCCTATCTATGGAAGGTGTAAATCTACGTACAATAAGGAAAGGTCGAACAAAGATCAAGACCAGTAATGGATTAGTATGGGTAGGCCTTACATGCCTATATTCTAAGCCGATATTTTAGGATATTAGATCAGTAATAAGCATAAAAGTTCCCTGGGGAATGAGAATTTTTCAATGTGTGTCATGTCTCGGTCAAATTCAACCATTGTTGCTTGTTTTAGTGTTGCTTCTAGAATTGTTGTTTTTGAGTGGACTTATCTGATATTACTCACCTATGTTCGATCATAAACCTAATATATGACTTAAACTACTGAGTAAAATGGTGGAACTAGAGTTTCAACGAGTGCATAGCTGTTATTTACTCATAGGGATTCATAAAAAGTTTATTTCCAAGAAAATAGAATTTTGATGCCAAATATTACTAGATCCACCTAAATTGTCTCTCAAAATGGAAATGAAACTGAACTAGAAATGAAACTGAACTACTACCCTAAACTGTCTCTCAATCTGGAAATGAAACTGAATGAAACTAGAAGCATTGGTGCTTACTTTGTTGTTGCCACCTATGTTGTTTCCTTATTTTCTCGCTTTGTATTTGTTTTTTACAGCCTTTCCTTCTTTGCTCGATTTATGTATGTTTCTAATAACATTGCAACCAGATTTGTTGTCGAAGCTTTCACTGTGTAAATATCCAAACTTTACCCGAACTTTACAATTAGTAAATTAGTATTGTACCCAAACTTTACGATTAGTAAATTAGTATTGAATCAATAACAAGAATTGAAAATGATATATCTTATTGATTAATTATGTTGTAGTTATATGTAGTTTATAATTCAGAACACCAAACTTAACAGCAAGTTCAGGGTTTTGCAAATTTTGACCGACAAATTTAACCAAGTAACAACTGGTTATTGCACATTCAGGATAGCTTTGTCAAAGCGTGACTATTGCACATCCAGGTTAGATTTTTTAGAGAGGAGAAACCAAATGAGCTAATGAGGCACTCATCCTTATAAATAGAGAAGGATCATTCAAAGAAAAAGTGTTAATAGATAGCTAAGGTTGTCTGAATGGACAACCAAGGCGGTGAATACATAAATGTTTGAATCTTGTAAACAATTGTTAAATCCTTATATTATATACACAGAAAAATTACAACCTTCTATGATAGGGGTTTTCCATAAGGGAAACCAGAACCCCTACTAGAAGAGAGTCATCATAATTATTCATGACCGTCATTTTCATAGTTTGTAACAAAATATTTACAAAAAGAGACTATAAACTATCTATGACTATCCATGTTATAAAAAAAGATTGAGAAAGACAAGATAAAATATGCATTCGTTTTTGGAAGGGATTGGATCTCCATTGTTTGAGTGTTCGAACTATATTTTCTTTCACTTTGTCATATTATCTAGACAAAATTGCATCATTGTTTGATAAACTGGCCTCCTCCTTGCATTCATAAAAAAGATGATCTATTTTCCCCCCTCCCCCCTGCACATCATACAAAATGAAGAACCTTCAAAACCTCTTTGTATCAGAAAATCTTGTGCATGGGGTCTTCACCCAGTGAACCTATGACATAGCACCTTCGTTCGTGGGATATTAAAGAATACCCCTAATTTCACTAGATATTGATAAATACCTCCCAAAATTCTTTTGGTGAACCCCCCTCCCAATACATATTTCCAATAAAATAATCCCTTTTTTTACTAGATACCCCTTTTTATATCCCCCCAATAACTATAAACCATTTAAGACCCCACATCCCCCCTAATACCTACAATATATTGAATTTATTTTTGACAATTTAAAAACCCCCTTTATGAATGAATGTGATAAGATATTGGTCAATAATGTGAAGCCCTTGTGATCCCATGTAAGCACATTTTTAGTAGCCACCAACCAAATAAAAGAGGATATTTTCGGCCAAAGGTCTAGATTCCAGATTATGTCCCATATTTTTCTCTTTGCTCTTGTATCGACCCCTACTACTGACCTATACGCTTGTTTGACTTGGAAATTTCCATCCCCTTCCCTTCCCCATATTAGGTCATCCTTACCTTCCTTTAGCATTATTTTCCTCCCCTATGGTTGGGCCTCCATTTTCCTTTGTTCTTTTATTTCCCATGTGATTGGCCATTGATCAACCTGTTTCCATTTTCTTGTTGTGATTTGTGTTGTTTCATCATTCTCCTCCTAGTATTGGTTCACCTTTGTCCAAACCCTTCTAACCATGGAAGTTTTGACTTGTTGTAGGAGTTTATGCTTACCCAGAATGGATTCATGTTCCCAAGCATCCTCTAAAAAGAGAGTCAAATGACCATTTCAAACTTTCGAAAAGCATTGATCTTGGACTATTTTCTTATTTCTCAGGGAATTGCTTCAAATCACGGATCTTGGGTGCTCACCATCCATGCAAACCAACTCCTCCAAATGAACTCTTGTCACATACTTGGCTCTCTAGAATGAGGTCCAAATCTCCCCTTGTGATTTCAACCATCTCCACCAAGTTGTTTTTCCAAATATTTGTCCATAAGAAAGGGATCTCTTATGCCTAGGCCTCAGGTCTCCTTTGGGACACAAATCTTGTCCCATGAAACTAGTGCCCATTTACTTTCTTTGGTGGTCCCACCCAAAAAAAATACCCTTTTTAGATAATAATGTTCATTGAGGCAACCAATATTGAGACAAGATATAAGGGTATAAAACAAAGCATTGATTTAATAAGCAAAATTCAGCCTAGAAGGTAAAGAAAATGAAAGGTCCAACTTGATAGCTTTGCTTCTAGTTTTGATAACATATCTTCCCATGAAAGATTTAGGAGGGCCTTGTCTAATAGGGGAGCTCTCAAGTACTCAGAGGGTAGAGAGGCCCTTTCAAAACCAATAATTCTTGAGATGTTATGTTGGATCGCCAAAGGAGTGTTGAAAACGAAAATATAGGATTTGGGAAGGTTGATGAGGGCCCTTGAAGCTTTCATAAACATATCCAAAATGGATTTTAAAGATAAAAATTCTCTAATTGAAGGTTTCCCCATCAAAATAATGTCATTTACAAATTTTAGATGAGACAAGGGGTCAGTGTTGGGGTGAAGGGAAATTCATTTAATATTACCACTAGCCATGGCTAATTTGATGAATCTGCCTAGGTCTTCAATGATGATAACGTAAAGGAAGGGAGAGAGAGAGGGTTTTCTTGCCTAATTCATATAGTTAGGCTAAAGGTGGGAGGGGGGGATCCATTTATTAAAATAGAAAAATGGTTGAAGAAATCAAATTCATAACCCAAGGGATCCAAACTTGATAGAAACCAAATGCTACCAACATTCTTTGGATGAAATTCTAGTTTAGGTGATCATATGCCTTGGACATATCCATTATAATCAACATTCTCACATTTTTATTCATTTTCAAAGAATGTATTGATTCATGAGATAAAATTGTCCCATCCAAAATTTGTCTCCCCTTAAATAATCCCCCATGTTTTGGGGATATGATCTTATTTAAAATTAGCTTTAGTCTATTAGCTATTTATTTTGTAATAATTTTGTAAATCACATTGCATAAAGAAATGGGTCTGAACTTATCTGTCGTGTCGGCTTCCTTCTCCTTTGGGATTAGAGTGATGAAAGTCACATTGAAATATTTGAGGATCATTCCAAAGATTATTGATTCCTCAACCACCTCCAAGATATTCTTACCTAGGAGATACCAATAAGTTTGGAAGAAGTCTACAGTAAATCCATCTGGGCCTAGTGATTTGTTCACTTTCATTTATTTAACTATTTGTTCTACCTCCTCTAGGGATGTCAAATGAATGAGGTTGATATTCTACTCAGGTGAGACTAGGGATGAAATGGCACTAGTGATTTTCTATATTGATTCCTCTCGGTGTTCAGCTAGCCCTTATAACAAATGATGAAAATGATTTGTCAATTTAGTTTCATTTTCTTCATGTTGCTCCAATTTCTCTCCCTTTGTGGTCCGTAAGGCTACAATGCGACTTTTGTTTCTTTTTTTGAGTAGAGAGTTATGGAAAAAATGAATGGTTATTTCCCTCTCCCTTATCCATCTGATTCCACTACAAGGAGAAAAAATTATTGCGGAGGTTGTTAGCGAAGGTGGGTAGCCAGAGGTTTTTGTAGAGGTTTTTTGTCGGTGCGCCTTTAAGGTATATACACACCGGTGCGTACATTAAAAATAACACACTTGTGTGTCAATGTTCAAAAGCACCTCCATACTTAATAATTAAAAATACATAGATTGAATAAATTGCATCGGTGTCATAGAACATTACGCACCGGTGCGCCTAATTGTCATCAAGTGCACCACGTTAGGGTAAATAAAAAAAATGACCAAACCGATTTGCATTTTTACAGTGCATCCCATGCTTCCAAACTCTCAAGAAAGCACCAGTGCTCACCTTCCTTCCTAAGATTCCATGTTTTCGATGGTCTACACCGACTTGGATATCTCAATTGGTAGATTGCATACATTTTAAAATTTTGGAAATTACTACGAATTTTCATTTCCTCTCTATTGTGCAACCATGCCTCCTAGGGACATAAGAGGGTAGGTAAATTATTTATTACCTTCCTATTTGAATTTTAATCCAATCAAAATTTGAATTTAACTTGAAATTTTCCATTTTTTATAATTTCATGCAGTGTGCTTGAACACATTGGATCGCCCTGAAGTCATGCACTTGAATGCTTCATCTCGCCATAACGTGGTGCGTACTATGTTAAATTCACAATGAGCACTTCCACTGGTGCCTCTCATATATATGTATGTACTAGTATCATTCAAGCAAAAGCACCACGATAAATTATAAAAAAAAAAAAATTGTTCATCCTTTGGAATGCCCCACAATTGGTGCACAATTGGATTCGACCCACATGAATACATTTCACTTCCTTAACCGCACTGCTAGCTCAAAAATATATAAAATTTAATATATCAGTTCACCTAGTTTATTCATCTACATTGGGGCGTACATGAAACATAAATCATCAGTGCATCAATGTTCAAAATCACCACCATACTTTATAATAAAAAATACATGCATTGAATAAATCACATCAGTGTCATTGAAAATTACGCACCGGTGTGCCTCACTATCATGAGGTGCACCACCATATGGTAAATAAGAAAATAATTACCAAACTGATTTTCATTGTTACAATGCATCTTGTGCTTCCAAACTCACACAAAAGAACCAATTCTCATCGTCCTCCCTAAGACACCTTGTCTTTGATGCTCTACACTGATGTGGATATCTCCATTGGTAGATTCCACACATTTTCAAATTTTGGAAATTACCACAAATTTTAATTTCTTCTCAACAGTGAAACCATGCCTCCTTGGGACATAAGAGGACAAGTAAATTGTTTATTACCTTCCTATTTGAATTTTCATCCAATCAAAATTTGAATTTAGCTTAAATTTTCCATTTTTTTCAAAAAAAAAATCCAATTCTGAGTGGTGCGCCTGAACGCTTTGGCTCACCCTAGCATGGTGCATACCATGTTGAATTTAAAGTGAGCACATACCCTAGTGCGTCTCATATATATGTACACACCGGTGTCATTCAATAATGGGGGAGAGAGTGAGTTGTGAAAGCTGGGTAACTTGCACTTAGGGATCACTTTGAATTGGGAATTCCATTATACCAAATTTGATAGTGAAGTGTTACAAGGGAGTCAAGATAGTGAGTGAAGTCATTATATAGGGAGATAAAGAGTCAGTCATTAAAGAAACTCAAAGATATTTCACCTGCCCCTTCAAGAATAAATAATATGTGGTAAAAGATTGTCTGCCCCTTAGCGCTTAGCACGAAAATACCTTCCATTCACTTTTAAACCTATTTGAACATCCTTATGTTGGGAAGAAAGAAAATCTAGGCATTCATTTCTTCCCACCCCTGGGATCGAATGCATAGTTTCAAAAGAATTGTATCCCTCCTACCCCGACAAAGGTTATATATCCCACTGAAATAAATAAGGTGGTAGGGTGCCCATTCACTCGAGAAAGATAGGGGATACAAAGATGAATTAATGAGAACCATAATAAATTATAGAAACAAAGAGGTGCATCCTTCAAAATTCCCCACAATCGACACACAATTGGCTTCTACCTACACTAGTACACTTCACTTAACTAATGACACCGCTAACTTAACAATTTATCAAATTTAACGTAACAATGCAACCATTTTAACCCAATGCACGAGTATTGTATACAAATACACACTGAGACATATATTACTCAACTTGGTATAGTGGGGCATCTCATTGGATGCCTCATTCCCAATGCTCTTTCCTTTATAATGCACTACAGAAAAACAAAAAAAACAGCAATGCTCCACTATCACAGTGGTATCAGTGCATTAATAGTAACACATCTCACTGCTTTAACTACGATAATGAATTTTGACTTAGCAATGCCCATTAATCCAACCAATGCACCAAGGTGAATTTGTAATAACCAATTAGAGTGGTGCAACTTAGTAGGTGCAATGTTGTAATCTATGGGGTGTGTCAATAGTCATAGCGCATCGATGTGTAAATGTTAAATGTACATACATGACATGTTTTGAAAAATAAACAATGTAGTTCGTCTTCTGTAAGGCCTTGTTAGCGATGCATTAATAATACAATGAACCAGTAGACAACATATTGGTACACTGGTAGACTTAGCACACCACTTCTTTTGGTTTAACGAAGGGCACTGTGAATTTGCACACCATAAATTTTAGCGTTGTGGTATGTCTTTGTTAACGAAATGAATCATTGTTAAAAGAATTGAACTGACACGGTTAAAAACAATGAGCTGATGCAGAGCATCCTATGGAACATATCATTGGGTGGTGTTTTTGTTCTGAGATAACGCACAGGCATTAGGGTGTATGTGTTGTTTTTGACGCACCGATTTCTTTTCAAGATTTTTTTGCAAAAAAAATAATTTTGGATTTTTTTAAATACACATCATTTATATATGTATTTGTTTTATAATTTCAATTTATTGTATCTATATATATATATGCCTAAAAATATTTGTATGTGAATTAGAGATGACGACGATGAGAGGAGGAGGAGGAGTGGCAATAGGTTGAGACACACACATTTGTGTGTGAGTGGGAGGCTAAGGAAAGGGAAAGGGAGTTGTTGCCTCACCCTCTTTCACATCTAACTGAGGAAATTTTGATGGATATTGGCCTCCTAAAGTTTTATCATGAGGGTGCATCCCTTAGGGGGAACTATTTGTTGTTATGTAACAATTGATGTGTTGTTGGGATCATGCGAGATAGGGGTTCAGGGTCGGTCCCGATATGTGGCATCATCCCACAGAGAAGGATGTATATTTCATCACTAGGTTATCTAGGAGGGGGGAGTATTTGCCCCATTTCCCTATGATACCGCCTAGTATTGCAAGAGAGAATCAGTTGGCATATGTGCAGAGATATGTTGGTCCACATGTTTATTCGTCTTCAAAGTTCCAGGTTCATGGTGGTCAACTGCAGATATCTTCATTTCATAGACGAAAATGTAGGTGCATCTCTCCTATTATCTTGACATTGTCACAGTATAGCTCTGATGGGTAGTTCATTTGTTTCTATATGTTGTATTATGTATATAAATTATTGTGGAGGCCCTGATTGATTAGGTGGTAGGATGTTTTTTTGAGACAATTTAGTTGTGCATTATATCATTGTTGCGGTGTTTTGTATGAGACAATATTCTTCCCATTGGCGTTAGATTTATATACACTATTTTTTGAGAGGGTTCATTCCACTTGGATAAAAATACCCTTGTTTCCTGCTAAGCCTATGTCTAATGTGCATATGTGCATGTGGGTGCAGTTGATTCCCAAGAGGGGCCAGTACAATTTTCCCATTACTCTGGTGAGTAGGGCGGCATTTCATTTATTGTCTAACAAGGAAAATCATGTCCTTGATATTGTAAAGTACCCATACATGGGGATGGATTGGAGAGCATGTCCAAACATTCAATTTACAATAGAGGAGCCAACATATGAGAGAGGTAATATCATTTTTATGTTTTGATCAATCTGTTTTCATATTTTTATGTCTTATTTAATGCACATGTAATTTATTGTAACATTTTGTTTCAATTATCTTATTATTATTATCTATTAGTTTTTAGTTATTGGCACATATGTTTAGGGATGCACCTCCCCAACATGAGGATGAGGTGATGGAGGAGGAAAAGGACTAGCCTCCACTAGTACATAGATCCACATGCCACACAGATCAGATATGAGAGTCCAACTAGAGGTGGCGAATGAGCTATGTCGTGTCATGATTAGTCCTAGAGTGGTACCCACACCTGTTAGAGACATATTATGTATAGAGGATATATCTACTATATGGAGACATTTTCCTCATGACATGATGATGTTGATTCATCATATTTTTAACCCCATCGAGATGTTGAGGGGTGTTTTTCATGATCCCACTACATCTAGCTCGTCAACATAGCCATCCATGTCATCTACTCCACCACATGGTCCACCTCCTCCTCCTAATTCTCCTACACGTGATTTGGATACACCATATATTGATCTTGTTGTTTCCCCTTCACATGTTTCTTAACCTACATCTACATCTGATCCCCCTCCTCCTCCTCCTACTTCCCCTCCACATGTGTTTGAGCCTACATCCACATTCGATCCTCCTCCTCCTCTTGCTTCTCCTCCACATGTGTCACCATATTCTACTAATATTCCCTTTCCTCCTCCACTTGTGTCACCATCCATCGATCATTGTCTTTCTCTTAGTCCACATGTGTCATCATCCAACGATCCTCCTCCTCCTCCTCTTCCTCCACATGTGTCACAAGATTTTAATGCTTTGGGCACTATGTTCACATCAAGTACTATTGCACATTTTCATGATATTGATATAGAGACACTTGATATTGCACTTTTTCCACATTTATTTTTGAGATCGTTGGTCTTGACAGATGCTTTATCTATGGTAGCAGAGATATTGATGCACCTGGGTATGGTGGTGGACCTAGCTAGTAGTGGTGTTGATTAACATTTATATTGATTGTTTTATATTTGAATCGAGATCTAAATGTGACATGTTATTGAATATTTTGTTGAGATGTATGTTTGGCATGTATATAT